>CAJSMF010000006.1:0-92532 GCA_907269125.1 Eristalis pertinax | reverse complement strand
AGTCCATGAAGGGCTTCGCCAATGGTAGATTCCTTACACTGGCCTCAGTCCATGAAGGGGTTCGCCCATGGTAGATTCTTTACACTGGCCTCAGTCCATGAAGGGCTTCGCCCATGGTAGAATCCTTACACTGGCCTCAGTCCATGAAAGGCTTCGCCCATAGTAGATTCTCTGCGCTGGCCTCAGTCCATGAAGGGCTTCGCCCATGGTAGATTCTTTACACTGGCCTCAGTCCATGAAGGGCTTCGCCCATGGTAGATTCTTTACACTGGCCTCAGTCCATGAAGGGCTTCGCCCATAGTAGATTCTCTGCGCTGGCCTCAGTCCATGACGGGCCTCGCCCATGGTAGATTCTTTACACTGGCCTAAGTCCATGAAGGGCTTCGCCCATGGTAGATTCTTTACACTGGCCTCAGTCCATGAAGGGCTTCGCCCATGGTAGATTCTTTACACTGGCCTCAGTCCATGAAGGGCTTCGCCCATAGTAGATTCTCTGCGCTGGCCTCAGTCCATGAAGGGCTTCCCCCATGGTAGATTCTCTGCGCTGGCCTCAGTCCATGAAGGGCTTCGCCCATGGTAGAATCTTTACACTGGCCTCAGTCCATGAAGGGCTTCGCCCATGGTAGATTCTTTACACTGGCCTCAGTCCATGAAGGGCTTCGCCCATGGTAGAATCTTTACACTGGCCTCAATCCATGAAGGGCTTCGCCCATGGTAGATTCTTTACACTGGCCTCAGTCCATGAAGGGCTTCGCCCATGGTAGATTCTTTACACTGGCCTCAGTCCATGAAGGGGTTCGCTCATGGTAGATTCTTTACACTGGCCTCAGTCCATGAAGGGCTTCGCCCATGGTAGAATCCTTACACTGGCCTCAGTCCATGAAAGGCTTCGCCCATAGTAGATTCTCTGCGCTGGCCTCAGTCCATGAAGGGCTTCGCCCATGGTAGATTCTTTACACTGGCCTCAGTCCATGAAGGGCTTCGCCAATGGTAGATTCCTTACACTGGCCTCAGTCCATGAAGGGGTTCGCCCATGGTAGATTCTTTACACTGGCCTCAGTCCATGAAGGGCTTCGCCCATGGTAGAATCCTTACACTGGCCTCAGTCCATGAAAGGCTTCGCCCATAGTAGATTCTCTGCGCTGGCCTCAGTCCATGAAGGGCTTCGCCCATGGTAGATTCTTTACACTGGCCTCAGTCCATGAAGGGCTTCGCCAATGGTAGATTCTTTACACTGGCCTAAGTCCATGAAGGGCTTCGCCCATGGTAGATTCTTTACACTGGCCTCAGTCCATGAAGGGCTTCGCCCATAGTAGATTCTCTGCGCTGGCCTCAGTCCATGAAGGGCTTCGCCCATGGTAGATTCTTTACACTGGCCTCAGTCCATGAAGGGTTTCGCCCATAGTAGATTCTCTGCGCTGGCCTCAGTCCATGAAGGGCTTCGCCCATGGTAGATTCTCTGCGCTGGCCTCAGTCCATGAAGGGCTTCGCCCATGGTGGAATCTTTACACTGGCCTCAGTCCATGAAGGGCTTCGCCCATGGTAGATTCTTTACACTGGCCTCAGTCCATGAAGGGCTTCGCCCATGGTAGAATCTTTACACTGGCCTCAATCCATGAAGGGCTTCGCCCATGGTAGATTCTTTACACTGGCCTCAGTCCATGAAGGGCTTCGCCCATGGTAGATTCTTTACACTGGCCTCAGTCCATGAAGGGGTTCGCTCATGGTAGATTCTTTACACTGGCCTCAGTCCATGAAGGGCTTCGCCCATGGTAGAATCTTTACACTGGCCTCAGTCCATGAATTGCTTCGCCCATGGTAGATTCTTTACACTGGCCTCAGTCCATGAATTGCTTCGCCCATGGTAGATTCTTTACACTGGCCTCAATCCATGAAGGGCTTCGCCCATGGTAGATTCTTTACACTGGCCTCAGTCCATGAAGGGCTTCGCCCATGGTAGATTCTTTACACTGGCCTCAGTCCATGAAGGGGTTCGCTCATGGTAGATTCTTTACACTGGCCTCAGTCCATGAAGGGCTTCGCCCATGGTAGAATCTTTACACTGGCCTCAGTCCATGAAGGGCTTCGCCCATGGTAGAATCTTTACACTGGCCTCAGTCCATGAAGGGCTTCGCCCATAGTAGATTCTCTGCGCTGGCCTCAGTCCATGAAGGGCTTCACCCATGGTAGATTCATTACACTGGCCTCAGTCCATGAAGGGCTTCGCCCATGGTAGAATCTTTACACTGGCCTCAGTCCATGAAGGGCTTCGCCCATAGTAGATTCTCTGCGCTGGCCTCAGTCCATGAAGGGCTTCGCCCATGGTAGATTCTCTGCGCTGGCCTCAGTCCATGAAGGGCTTCGCCCATGGTAGATTCTTTACACTGGCCTCAGTCCATGAAGGGCTCCGCCCATGGTAGATTCTTTACGCTGGCCTCAGTCAATGAAGGGCTTCGCCCATAGTAGATTCTCTGCGCTGGCCTCAGTCCATGAAGGGCTTCGCCCATGGTAGATTCTTTACACTGGCCTCAGTCCATGAAGGGCTTCGCCCATAGTAGATTCCCTGCGCTGGCCTCAGTCCATGAAGGGCTTCGCCCATGGTATATTTTTTACACTGGCCTCAGTCCATGAAGGGCTTCGCCCATGGTAGATTCTTTACACTGGCCTCAGTCCATGAAGCGCTTCGCCAATGGTAGATTCTTTACACTGGCCTCAGTCCATGAAGGGCTTCGCCCATGGTAGATTCTTTACACTGGCCTCAGTCCATGAAGGGGTTCGCTCATGGTAGATTCTTTACACTGGCCTCAGTCCATGAAGGGCTTCGCCCATGGTAGAATCCTTACACTGGCCTCAGTCCATGAAAGGCTTCGCCCATAGTAGATTCTCTGCGCTGGCCTCAGTCCATGAAGGGCTTCGCCCATGGTAGATTCTTTACACTGGCCTAAGTCCATGAAGGGCTTCGCCCATGGTAGATTCTTTACACTGGCCTCAGTCCATGAAGGGCTTCGCCCATAGTAGATTCTCTGCGCTGGCCTCAGTCCATGAAGGGCTTCGCCCATGGTAGAATCTTTACACTGGCCTCAGTCCATGAAGGGCTTCGCCCAAGGTAGAATCTTTACACTGGCCTCAGTCCATGAAGGGCTTCGCCCATGGTAGATTCTTTACACTGGCCTCAGTCCATGAAGGGCTTCGCCCATGGTAGATTCTTTACACTGGCATCAGTCCATGAAGGGCTTCGCCCATGGTAGATTCTCTGCGCTGGCCTCAGTCCATGAAGGGCTTCGCCCATGGTAGATTCTTGACACTGGCCTAAGTCCATGAAGGGCTTCGCCCATAGTAGATTCTCTGCGCTGGCCTCAGTCCATGAAGGGCTTCGCCCATGGTAGAATCTTTACACTGGCCTCAGTCCATGAAGGGCTTCGCCCATGGTAGATTCTTTACACTGGCCTCAGTCCATGAAGGGCTTCGCCCATGGTAGATTCATTACACTGGCCTCAGTCCATGAAGGGCTTCGCCCATAGTAGATTCTCTGCACTGGCCTCAGTCCATGAAGGGCTTGGCCATAGTAGATTCTCTGCACTGGCCTCAGTCCATGAAGGGCTTCGCCCATGGTAGAATCTTTACACTGGCCTCAGTCCATGAAGGGCTTCGCCCATAGTAGATTCTCTGCGCTGGCCTCAGTCCATGAAGGGCTTCGCCCATAGTAGATTCTCTGCGCTGGCCTCAGTCCATGAAGGGCTTCGCCCATGGTAGATGCTTTACACTGGGCTCAGTCCATGAAGGGCTTCGCCCATGGTAGATTCTTTACACTGGCCTCAGTCCATGAAGGGCTTCGCCCATGGTAGATTCTTTACACTGGCCTCAGTCCATGAAGGGCTTCGCCCATGGTAGATTCTCTGCGCTGGCCTCAGTCCATGAAGGGCTTCGCCCATGGTAGATTCTTTACACTGGCCTAAGTCCATGAAGGGCTTCGCCCATAGTAGATTCTCTGTGCTGGCCTCAGTCCGTGAAGGGCTTCGCCAATGGTAGATTCTTTACACTGGGCTCAGTCCATGAAGGGGTTCGCCCATGGTAGATTCTTTACACTGGCCTCAGTCCATGAAGGGCTTCGCTCATGGTAGATTCTTTACACTGGCCTCAGTCCATGAAGGGCTTCGCCCATGGTAGATTCTCTGCGCTGGCCTCAGTCCATGAAGGGCCCATGGTAGATTCTTTACACTGGCCTAAGTCCATGAAGGGCTTCGCCCATGGTAGATTCTTTACAATGGTCTCAGTCCATGAAGGGCTTCGCCCATGGTAGATTCTCTGCGCTGGCCTCAGTCCATGAAGGGCCCATGGTAGATTCTTTACACTGGCCTAAGTCCATGAAGGGCTTCGCCCATGGTAGATTCTTTACAATGGTCTCAGTCCATGAAGGGCTTCGCCCATGGTAGATTCTTTACACTGGCCTCAGTCCATGAAGGGCTTCGCCCATAGTAGATTCTCTGCACTGGCCTCAGTCCATGAAGGGCTTCGCCCATGGTAGAATCTTTACACTGGCCTCAGTCCATGAAGGGCTTCGCCCATAGTAGATTCTCTGCGCTGGCCTCAGTCCATGAAGGGCTTCGCCCATGGTAGATTCTTTACACTGGCCTCAGTCCATGAAGGGCTTCGCCCATAGTAGATTCTCTGCACTGGCCTCAGTCCATGAAGGGCTTCGCCCATGGTAGATTCTTTACACTGGCCTCAGTCCATGAAGGGCTTCGCTCATGGTAGATTCTTTACACTGGCCTCAGTCCATGAAGGGCTTCGCCCATGGTAGATTCTCTGCGCTGGCCTCAGTCCATGAAGGGCCCATGGTAGATTCTTTACACTGGCCTAAGTCCATGAAGGGCTTCGCCCATGGTAGATTCTTTACAATGGTCTCAGTCCATGAAGGGCTTCGCCCATGGTAGATTCTTTACACTGGCCTCAGTCCATGAAGGGCTTCGCCCATAGTAGATTCTCTGTGCTGGCCTCAGTCCGTGAAGGGCTTCGCCAATGGTAGATTCTTTACACTGGGCTCAGTCCATGAAGGGGTTCGCCCATGGTAGATTCTTTACACTGGCCTCAGTCCATGAAGGGCTTCGCTCATGGTAGATTCTTTACACTGGCCTCAGTCCATGAAGGGCTTCGCCCATGGTAGATTCTCTGCGCTGGCCTCAGTCCATGAAGGGCCCATGGTAGATTCTTTACACTGGCCTAAGTCCATGAAGGGCTTCGCCCATGGTAGATTCTTTACAATGGTCTCAGTCCATGAAGGGCTTCGCCCATGGTAGATTCTTTACACTGGCCTCAGTCCATGAAGGGCTTCGCCCATAGTAGATTCTCTGCACTGGCCTCAGTCCATGAAGGGCTTCGCCCATGGTAGAATCTTTACACTGGCCTCAGTCCATGAAGGGCTTCGCCCATAGTAGATTCTCTGCGCTGGCCTCAGTCCATGAAGGGCTTCGCCCATGGTAGCTTCTTAACACTGGCCTCAGTCCATGAAGGGCTTCGCCCATGGTAGAATCTTTACACTGGCCTCAGTCCATGAAGGGCTTCGCCAATGGTAGATTCCTTACACTGGCCTCAGTCCATGAAGGGGTTCGCCCATGGTAGATTCTTTACACTGGCCTCAGTCCATGAAGGGCTTCGCCCATGGTAGAATCCTTACACTGGCCTCAGTCCATGAAAGGCTTCGCCCATAGTAGATTCTCTGCGCTGGCCTCAGTCCATGAAGGGCTTCGCCCATGGTAGATTCTTTACACTGGCCTCAGTCCATGAAGGGCTTCGCCAATGGTAGATTCTTTACACTGGCCTAAGTCCATGAAGGGCTTCGCCCATGGTAGATTCTTTACACTGGCCTCAGTCCATGAAGGGCTTCGCCCATAGTAGATTCTCTGCGCTGGCCTCAGTCCATGAAGGGCTTCGCCCATGGTAGATTCTTTACACTGGCCTCAGTCCATGAAGGGCTTCGCCCATGGTAGATTCTTTACACTGGCCTCAGTCCATGAAGGGCTTCGCCAATGGTAGATTCCTTACACTGGCCTCAGTCCATGAAGGGGTTCGCCCATGGTAGATTCTTTACACTGGCCTCAGTCCATGAAGGGCTTCGCCCATGGTAGAATCCTTACACTGGCCTCAGTCCATGAAAGGCTTCGCCCATAGTAGATTCTCTGCGCTGGCCTCAGTCCATGAAGGGCTTCGCCCATGGTAGATTCTTTACACTGGCCTCAGTCCATGAAGGGCTTCGCCAATGGTAGATTCTTTACACTGGCCTAAGTCCATGAAGGGCTTCGCCCATGGTAGATTCTTTACACTGGCCTCAGTCCATGAAGGGCTTCGCCCATAGTAGATTCTCTGCGCTGGCCTCAGTCCATGAAGGGCTTCGCCCATGGTAGATTCTTTACACTGGCCTCAGTCCATGAAGGGTTTCGCCCATAGTAGATTCTCTGCGCTGGCCTCAGTCCATGAAGGGCTTCGCCCATGGTAGATTCTCTACACTGGCCTCAGTCCATGAAGGGCTTCGCCCATGGTAGAATCTTTACACTGGCCTCAGTCCATAAAGGGCTTCGCCCATGGTAGATTCTTTACACTGGCCTCAGTCCATGAAGGGCTTCGCCCATGGTAGAATCTTTACACTGGCCTCAGTCCATGAAGGGCTTCGCCCATAGTAGATTCTCTGCGCTGGCCTCAGTCCATGAAGGGCTTCGCCCATGGTAGATTCTTTACACTGGCCTAAGACCATGAAGGGCTTCGCCCATGGTAGATTCTTTACACTGGCCTCAGTCCATGAAGGGCTTCGCCCATGGTAGAATCTTTACACTGGCCTCAGTCCATGAAGGGCTTCGCCCATAGTAGATTCTCTGCGCTGGCCTCAGTCCATGAAGGGCTTCGCCCATGGTAGATTCTTTACACTGGCCTCAGTCCATGAAGGGCTTCGCCCATAGTAGATTCTCTGCGCTGGCCTCAGTCCATGAAGGGCTTCGCCTATGGTAGATTCTTTACACTGGCCTCAGTCCATGAAGGGTTTCGCCCATAGTAGATTCTCTCCGCTGGCCTCAGTCCATGAAGGGCTTCGTCCATGGTAGAATCTTTACACTGGCCTCAGTCCATGAAGGGCTTCGCCCATGGTAGATTCTTTACACTAGCCTAAGTCCATGAAGCGCTTCGTCCATGGTAGATTCTCTGCGCTGGCCTAAGTCCATGAAGGGCTTCGCCCATGGTAGATTCTTTACACTGGCCTCAGTCCATGAAGGGCTTCGCCCATGGTAGATTCTTTACACTGGCCTCAGTCCATGAAGGGCTTCGCCCATGGTAGAATCTTTACACTGGCCTCAGTCCATGAAGGGCGTCGCCCATAGTAGATTCTCTGCGCTGGCCTCAGTCCATGAAGGGCTTCGGCCATGGTAGATTCTTTACACTGGCCTCAGTCCATGAAGGGCTTCGCCCATAGTAGATTCTCTGCGCTGGCCTCAGTCCATGAAGGGCTTCGCCCATGGTAGATTCTTTACACTGGCCTCAGTCCATGAAGGGTTTCGCCCATAGTAGATTCTCTGCGCTGGCCTCAGTCCATGAAGGGCTTCGCCCATGGTAGATTCTCTACACTGGCCTCAGTCCATGAAGGGCTTCGCCCATGGTAGATTCTTTACACTGGCCTCAGTCCATGAAGGGTTTCGCCCATAGTAGATTCTCTGCGCTGGCCTCAGTCCATGAAGGGCTTCGCCCATGGTAGATTCTTTACACTGGCCTCAGTCCATGAAGGGCTTCGCCCATGGTAGATTCTTTACACTGGCCTCAGTCCATGAAGGGCTTCGCCCATGGTAGAATCTTTACACTGGCCTCAGTCCATGAAGGGCGTCGCCCATAGTAGATTCTCTGCGCTGGCCTCAGTCCATGAAGGGCTTCGGCCATGGTAGATTCTTTACACTGGCCTCAGTCCATGAAGGGCTTCGCCCATAGTAGATTCTCTGCGCTGGCCTCAGTCCATGAAGGGCAACGCCCATGGTAGATTCTTTACACTGGCCTAAGTCCATGAAGGACTTCGCCCATGGTAGATTCTTTACACTGGCCTCAGTCCATGAAGGGCTTCGCCCATGGTAGATTCTTTACACTGGCCTCAGTCCATGAAGGGCTTCGCCCATGGTAGAATCTTTACACTGGCCTCAGTCCATGAAGGGCTTCGCCCATAGTAGATTCTCTGCGCTGGCCTCAGCCCATGATGGGCTTCGCCCATGGTAGAATCTTTACACTGGCCTCAGTCCATAAAGGGCTTCGCCCATGGTAGAATCTTTACACTGGCCTCAGTCCATGAAGGGCTTCGCCCATAGTAGATTCTCTGCGCTGGCCTCAGTCCATGAAGGGCTTCGCCCATGGTAGATTCTTTACACTGGCCTCAGTCCATGAAGGGCTTCGCCCATGGTAGAATCTTTACACTGGCCTCAGTCCATGAAGGGCTTCGCCCATAGTAGATTCTCTGCGCTGGCCTCAGTCCATGAAGGGCTTCGCCCATGGTAGATTCTTTACACTGGCCTAAGTCCATGAAGGGCTTCGCCCATGGTAGATTCTTTACACTGGCCTAAGTCCATGAAGGGCTTCGCCCATGGTAGATTCTTTACACTGGCCTCAGTCCATGAAGGGCTTCGCCCATAGTAGATTCTCTGCGCTGGCCTCAGTCCATGAAGGGCTTCGCCCATGGTAGATTCTTTACACTGGCCTCAGTCCATGAAGGGTTTCGCTCATAGTAGATTCTCTCCGCTGGCCTCAGTCCATGAAGGGCTTCGCCCATGGTAGAATCTTTACACTGGCCTCAGTCCATGAAGGGCTTCGCCCATGGTAGATTCTTTACACTGGCCTCAGTCCATGAAGGGCTTCGCCCATAGTAGATTCTCTGCGCTGGCCTCAGTCCATAAAGGCTTCGCCAATGGTAGATTCTTTACACTGGCCTCAGTCCATGAAGGGGTTCGCCCATGGTAGATTCTTTACACTGGCCTCAGTCCATGAAGGGCTTCGCCCATGGTAGATTCTTTACACTGGCCTCAGTCCATGAAGGGCTTCGCCCATGGTAGATTCTTTACACTGGCCTCAGTCCATGAAGGGTTTCGCCCATAGTAGATTCTCTCCGCTGGCCTCAGTCCATGAAGGGCTTCGCCCATGGTAGAATCTTTACACTGGCCTCAGTCCATGAAGGGCTTCGCCCATGGTAGATTCTTTACACTAGCCTAAGTCCATGAAGCGCTTCGTCCATGGTAGATTCTCTGCGCTGGCCTCAGTCCATGAAGGGCTTCGCGCATGGTAGATCTTTACACTGGCCTAAGTCCATGAAGGGCTTCGCCCATAGTAGATTCTCTGCGCTGGCCTCAGTCCATGAAGGGCTTCGCCCATGGTAGATTCTTTACACTGGCCTCAGTCCATGAAGAGCTTCGCCCATGCTAGATTCTTTACACTGGCCTCAGTCCATGAAGGGCTTCGCCCATGGTAGATTCTTTACACTGGCCTAAGTCCATGAAGGGCTTCGCCCATGGTAGATTCTTTACACTGGCCTCAGTCCATGAAGGGCTTCGCCCATGGTAGATTCTTAACAATGGCCTCAGTCCATGAAGGGCTTCGCCCATGGTAGATTCTTTACACTGGCCTCAGTCCATGAAGGGCTTCGCCCATAGTAGATTCTCTGCGCTGGCCTCAGTCCATGAAGGGCTTCGCCCATGGTAGATTCTTTACAATGGCCTCAGTCCATGAAGGGCTTCGCCCATGGTAGATTCTTTACACTGGCCTAAGTCCATGAAGGGCTTCGCCCATGGTAGATTCTTTACACTGGCCTCAGTCCATGAAGGGCTTCGCCCATGGTAGAGTCTTTACAATGGCCTCAGTCCATGAAGGGCTTCGCCCATGGTAGATTCTTTACACTGGCCTCAGTCCATGAAGGGCTTCGCCCATAGTAGATTCTCTGCGCTGGCCTCAGTCCATGACGGGCTTCGCCCATGGTAGATTCTTTACACTGGCCTAAGTCCATGAAGGGCTTCGCCCATGGTAGATTCTTTACAATGGCCTCAGTCCATGAAGGGCTTCGCCCATGGTAGATTCTTTACACTGGCCTCAGTCCATGAAGGGCTTCGCCCATGGTAGATTCTTTACACTGGCCTCAGTCCATGAAGGGCTTCGCCCATGGTAGATTCTTTACACTGGCCTCAGTCCATGAAGAGCTTCGCCCATGGTAGATTCTCTGCGCTGGCCTCAGTCCATGAAGGGTTTCGCCCATGGTAGATTCTTTACACTGGCCTAAGTCTATGAACGGCTTCGCCCATGGTAGATTCTTTACAATGGCCTCAGTCCATGAAGGGCTTCGCCCATGGTAGATTCTTTACACTGGCCTCAGTCCATGAAGGGCTTCGCCCATGGTAGATTCTTTACAATGGCCTAAGTCCATGAAGGGCTTCGCCCATGGTAGATTCTTTACACTGGCCTCAGTCCATGAAGGGCTTCGCCCATGGTAGAGTCTTAACAATGGCCTCAGTCCATGAAGGGCTTCGCCCATGGTAGATTCTTTACACTGGCCTCAGTCCATGAAGGGCTTCGCCCATGGTAGATTCTTTACACTGGCCTCAGTCCATGAAGAGCTTCGCCCATGGTAGATTCTTTACACTGGCCTCAGTCCATGAAGGGCTTCGCCCATGGTAGATTCTTTACACTGGCCTCAGTCCAGGAAGAGCTTCGCCCATGGTAGATTCTCTGCGCTGGCCTCAGTCCATGAAGGGCTTCGTCCATGGTAGATTCTTTACACTGGCCTCAGTCCATGAAGGGCTTCGCCCATGGTAGATTCTTAACAATGGCCTCAGTCCATGAAGGGCTTCGCCCATGGTAGATTCTTTACACTGGCCTCAGTCCATGAAGGGCTTCGCCCATAGTAGATTCTCTGCGCTGGCCTCAGTCCATGAAGGGCTTCGCCCATGGTAGATTCTTTACAATGGCCTCAGTCCATGAAGGGCTTCGCCCATGGTAGATTCTTTACACTGGCCTAAGTCCATGAAGGGCTTCGCCCATGGTAGAGTCTTTACAATGGCCTCAGTCCATGAAGGGCTTCGCCCATGGTAGATTCTTTACACTGGCCTCAGTCCATGAAGGGCTTCGCCCATAGTAGATTCTCTGCGCTGGCCTCAGTCCATGACGGGCTTCGCCCATGGTAGATTCTTTACACTGGCCTAAGTCCATGAAGGGCTTCGCCCATGGTAGATTCTTTACAATGGCCTCAGTCCATGAAGGGCTTCGCATATGGTAGATTCTTTACACTGGCCTCAGTCCATGAAGGGCTTCGCCCATGGTAGATTCTTTACACTGGCCTAAGTCTATGAACGGCTTCGCCCATGGTAGATTCTTTACAATGGCCTCAGTCCATGAAGGGCTTCACCCATGGTAGATTCTTTACACTGCCCTCAGTCCAGGAAGAGCTTCGCCCATGGTAGATTCTCTGCGCTGGCCTCAGTCCATGAAGGGCTTCGTCCATGGTAGATTCTTTACACTGGCCTAAGTCCATGAACGGCTTCGCCCATGGTAGATTCTTTACAATGGCCTCAGTCCATGAAGGGCTTCGCCCATGGTAGATTCTTTACACTGGCCTCAGTCCATGAAGGGCTTCGCCCATGGTAGATTCTTTACACTGGCCTCAGTCCATGAAGGGCTTCGCCCATGGTAGATTCTTTACACTGGCCTCAGTCCATGAAGGGCTTCGTCCATGGTAGATTCTTTACACTGGCCTAAGTCCATGAACGGCTTCGCCCATGGTAGATTCTTTACAATGGCCTCAGTCCATGAAGGGCTTCGCCCATGGTAGATTCTTTACACTGGCCTCAGTCCATGAAGGGCTTCGCCCATGGTAGATTCTTTACAATGGCCTCAGTCCATGAAGGGCTTCGCCCATGGTAGATTCTTTACACTGGCCTCAGTCCATGAACGGCTTCGCCCATGGTAGATTCTTTACAATGGCCTCAGTCCATGAAGGGCTTCGCCGATGGTAGATTCTTTACACTGGCCTCAGTCCATGAAGGGCTTCGCCCATGGTAGATTCTTTACAATGGCCTCAGTCCATGAAGGGCTTCGCCCATGGTAGATTCTTTACACTGGCCTCAGTCCATGAACGGCTTCGCCCATGGTAGATTCTTTACAATGGCCTCAGTCCATGAAGGGCTTCGCCGATGGTAGATTCTTTACACTGGCCTAAGTCCATGAAGAGCTTCGCCCATGGTAGATTCTTTACACTGGCCTCAGTCCATGAAGGGCTTCGCCCATGGTAGATTCTTTACAATGGCCTCAGTCCATGAAGGGCTTCGCCCATGGTAGATTCTTTACACTGGCCTCAGTCCATGAACGGCTTCGCCCATGGTAGATTCTTTACAATGGCCTCAGTCCATGAAGAGCTTCGCCCATGGTAGATTCTCTGCGCTGGCCTCAGTCCATGAAGGGCTTCGCCCATGGTAGATTCTTTACACTGGCCTAAGTCCATGAACGGCTTTGCCCATGGTAGATTCTTTACAATGGCCTCAGTCCATGAAGGGCTTCGCCCATGGTAGATTCTTTACACTGGCCTCAGTCCATGAAGCGCTTCGCCCATGGTAGATTCTTTACAATGGCCTAAGTCCATGAAGGGCTTCGCCCATGGTAGATTCTTTACAATGGCCTCAGTCCATGAAGGGCTTCGCCCATAGTAGTTTCTCTGCGCTGGCCTCAGTCCATGAAGGTCTTCGCCCATGGTAGATTCTTTACAATGGCCTCAGTCCATGAAGGGCTTCGCCCATGGTAGATTCTTTACACTGGCCTCAGTCCATGAAGCGCTTCGCCCATGGTAGATTCTTTACAATGGCCTAAGTCCATGAAGGGCTTCGCCCATGGTAGATTCTTTACAATGGCCTCAGTCCATGAAGGGCTTCGCCCATGGTAGATTCTTTACACTAGCCTCAGTCCATGAAGGGCTTCGCCCATAGTAGATTCTCTGCACTGGCCTCAGTCCATGAAGGGCTTCGCCCATAGTAGATTCTCTGCGCTGGCCTCAGTCCATGAAGGGCTTCGCCCATGCTAGATTCTTTACACTGGCCTCAGTTCATGAAGAGCTTCGCCCATGGTAGATTCTCTGCGCTGGCCTCAGTCCATGAAGGGCTTCGCCCATGGTAGATTCTTTACACTGGCCTCAGTCCATGAAGGGCTTCGCCCATGGTAGATTCTTTACACTGGCCTCAGTCCATGAAGGGCTTCGCCCATGGTAGAATCTTTACACTGGCCTCAGTCCATAAAGGGCTTCGCCCATAGTAGATTCTCTGCGCTGGCCTCAGTCCATGAAGGGCTTCGCCCATGATAGATTCTCTACACTGGCCTCAGTCCATGAAGAGCTTCGCCCATGGTAGATTCTCTGCGCTGGCCTCAGTCCATGAAGGGCTTCGCCCATAGTAGATTCTCTGCGCTGGCCTCAGTCCATGAAGGGCTTCGCCAATGGTAGATTTTTTATACTGGCCTCAGTCCATGAAGGGCTTCGCCCATGGTAGAATCTTTACACTGGCCTCAGTCCATGAAGGGCTTCGCCCATAGTAGATTCTCTGCGCTGGCCTCAGTCCATGAAGGGCTTCGGCCATGATAGATTCTTTACACTGGCCTCAGTCCATGAAGAGCTTCGCCCATGGTAGATTCTCTGCGCTGGCCTCAGTCCATGAAGGGCTTCGCCCATGGTAGATTCTTTACACTGGCCTCAGTCCATGAAGGGCTTCGCCCATAGTAGATTCTCTGCGCTGGCCTCAGTGCATGAAGGGCTTCGCCGATGGTAGATTCTTTACACTGGCCTAAGTCCATGAAGAGCTTCGCCCATGGTAGATTCTTTACACTGGCCTCAGTCCATGAAGGGCTTCGCCCATGGTAGATTCTTTACAATGGCCTCAGTCCATGAAGGGCTTCGCCCATGGTAGATTCTTTACACTGGCCTCAGTCCATGAACGGCTTCGCCCATGGTAGATTCTTTACAATGGCCTCAGTCCATGAAGAGCTTCGCCCATGGTAGATTCTCTGCGCTGGCCTCAGTCCATGAAGGGCTTCGCCCATGGTAGATTCTTTACACTGGCCTAAGTCCATGAACGGCTTTGCCCATGGTAGATTCTTTACAATGGCCTCAGTCCATGAAGGGCTTCGCCCATGGTAGATTCTTTACACTGGCCTCAGTCCATGAAGCGCTTCGCCCATGGTAGATTCTTTACAATGGCCTAAGTCCATGAAGGGCTTCGCCCATGGTAGATTCTTTACAATGGCCTCAGTCCATGAAGGGCCTCGCCCATGGTAGATTCTTTACACTGGCCTAAGTCCATGAACGGCTTCGCCCATGGTAGATTCTTTACAATGGCCTCAGTCCATGAAGGGCTTCGCCCATAGTAGATTCTCTGCGCTGGCCTCAGTCCATGAAGGTCTTCGCCCATGGTAGATTCTTTACAATGGCCTCAGTCCATGAAGGGCTTCGCCCATGGTAGATTCTTTACAATGGCCTCAGTCCATGAAGGGCTTCGCCCATGGTAGATTCTTTACACTAGCCTCAGTCCATGAAGGGCTTCGCCCATAGTAGATTCTCTGCACTGGCCTCAGTCCATGAAGGGCTTCGCCCATAGTAGATTCTCTGCGCTGGCCTCAGTCCATGAAGGGCTTCGCCCATGCTAGATTCTTTACACTGGCCTCAGTTCATGAAGAGCTTCGCCCATGGTAGATTCTCTGCGCTGGCCTCAGTCCATGAAGGGCTTCGCCCATGATAGATTCTCTACACTGGCCTCAGTCCATGAAGAGCTTCGCCCATGGTAGATTCTCTGCGCTGGCCTCAGTCCATGAAGGGCTTCGCCCATAGTAGATTCTCTGCGCTGGCCTCAGTCCATGAAGGGCTTCGCCAATGGTAGATTTTTTACACTGGCCTCAGTCCATGAAGGGCTTCGCCCATGGTAGAATCTTTACACTGGCCTCAGTCCATGAAGGGCTTCGCCCATAGTAGATTCTCTGCGCTGGCCTCAGTCCATGAAGGGCTTCGGCCATGATAGATTCTTTACACTGGCCTCAGTCCATGAAGAGCTTCGCCCATGGTAGATTCTCTGCGCTGGCCTCAGTCCATGAAGGGCTTCGCCCATGGTAGATTCTTTACACTGGCCTCAGTCCATGAAGGGCTTCGCCCATAGTAGATTCTCTGCGCTGGCCTCAGTCCATGAAGGGCTTCGCCGATGGTAGATTGTTTACACTGGCCTAAGTCCATGAAGAGCTTCGCCCATGGTAGATTCTTTACACTGGCCTCAGTCCATGAAGGGCTTCGCCCATGGTAGATTCTTTACAATGGCCTCAGTCCATGAAGGGCTTCGCCCATGGTAGATTCTTTACACTGGCCTCAGTCCATGAACGGCTTCGCCCATGGTAGATTCTTTACAATGGCCTCAGTCCATGAAGAGCTTCGCCCATGGTAGATTCTCTGCGCTGGCCTCAGTCCATGAAGGGCTTCGCCCATGGTAGATTCTTTACACTGGCCTAAGTCCATGAACGGCTTCGCCCATGGTAGATTCTTTACAATGGCCTCAGTCCATGAAGGGCTTCGCCCATAGTAGATTCTCTGCGCTGGCCTCAGTCCATGAAGGGCTTCGCCCATGGTAGATTCTTTACAATGGCCTCAGTCCATGAAGGGCTTCGCCCATGGTAGATTCTTTACAATGGCCTCAGTCCATGAAGGGCTTCGCCCATGGTAGATTCTTTACACTAGCCTCAGTCCATGAAGGGCTTCGCCCATAGTAGATTCTCTGCACTGGCCTCAGTCCATGAAGGGCTTCGCCCATAGTAGATTCTCTGCGCTGGCCTCAGTCCATGAAGGGCTTCGCCCATGCTAGATTCTTTACACTGGCCTCAGTTCATGAAGAGCTTCGCCCATGGTAGATTCTCTGCGCTGGCCTCAGTCCATGAAGGGCTTCGCCCATGGTAGATTCTTTACACTGGCCTCAGTCCATGAAGGGCTTCGCCCATAGTAGATTCTCTGCGCTGGCCTCAGTCCATGAAGGGCTTCGCCCATGGTAGATTCTCTGCGCTGGCCTCAGTCCATGAAGGGCTTCGCCCATGGTAGATTCTTTACACTGGCCTCAGTCCATGAAGGGCTTCGCCCATGGTAGATTCTTTACACTGGCCTCAGTCCATGAAGCGCTTCGCCCATGGTAGATTCTTTACAATGGCCTAAGTCCATGAAGGGCTTCGCCCATGGTAGATTCTTTACAATGGCCTCAGTCCATGAAGGGCTTCGCCCATAGTAGATTCTCTGCGCTGGCCTCAGTCCATGAAGGTCTTCGCCCATGGTAGATTCTTTACAATGGCCTCAGTCCATGAAGGGCTTCGCCCATGGTAGATTCTTTACAATGGCCTCAGTCCATGAAGGGCTTCGCCCATGGTAGATTCTTTACACTAGCCTCAGTCCATGAAGGGCTTCGCCCATAGTAGATTCTCTGCACTGGCCTCAGTCCATGAAGGGCTTCGCCCATAGTAGATTCTCTGCGCTGGCCTCAGTCCATGAAGGGCTTCGCCCATGCTAGATTCTTTACACTGGCCTCAGTTCATGAAGAGCTTCGCCCATGGTAGATTCTCTGCGCTGGCCTCAGTCCATGAAGGGCTTCGCCCATGGTAGATTCTTTACACTGGCCTCAGTCCATGAAGGGCTTCGCCCATGGTAGATTCTTTACACTGGCCTCAGTCCATGAAGGGCTTCGCCCATGGTAGAATCTTTACACTGGCCTCAGTCCATAAAGGGCTTCGCCCATAGTAGATTCTCTGCGCTGGCCTCAGTCCATGAAGGGCTTCGCCCATGATAGATTCTCTACACTGGCCTCAGTCCATGAAGAGCTTCGCCCATGGTAGATTCTCTGCGCTGGCCTCAGTCCATGAAGGGCTTCGCCCATAGTAGATTCTCTGCGCTGGCCTCAGTCCATGAAGGGCTTCGCCAATGGTAGATTTTTTATACTGGCCTCAGTCCATGAAGGGCTTCGCCCATGGTAGAATCTTTACACTGGCCTCAGTCCATGAAGGGCTTCGCCCATAGTAGATTCTCTGCGCTGGCCTCAGTCCATGAAGGGCTTCGGCCATGATAGATTCTTTACACTGGCCTCAGTCCATGAAGAGCTTCGCCCATGGTAGATTCTCTGCGCTGGCCTCAGTGCATGAAAGGCTTCGCCGATGGTAGATTCTTTACACTGGCCTAAGTCCATGAAGAGCTTCGCCCATGGTAGATTCTTTACACTGGCCTCAGTCCATGAAGGGCTTCGCCCATGGTAGATTCTTTACAATGGCCTCAGTCCATGAAGGGCTTCGCCCATGGTAGATTCTTTACACTGGCCTCAGTCCATGAACGGCTTCGCCCATGGTAGATTCTTTACAATGGCCTCAGTCCATGAAGAGCTTCGCCCATGGTAGATTCTCTGCGCTGGCCTCAGTCCATGAAGGGCTTCGCCCATGGTAGATTCTTTACACTGGCCTAAGTCCATGAACGGCTTTGCCCATGGTAGATTCTTTACAATGGCCTCAGTCCATGAAGGGCTTCGCCCATGGTAGATTCTTTACACTGGCCTCAGTCCATGAAGCGCTTCGCCCATGGTAGATTCTTTACAATGGCCTAAGTCCATGAAGGGCTTCGCCCATGGTAGATTCTTTACAATGGCCTCAGTCCATGAAGGGCTTCGCCCATGGTAGATTCTTTACACTGGCCTAAGTCCATGAACGGCTTCGCCCATGGTAGATTCTTTACAATGGCCTCAGTCCATGAAGGGCTTCGCTCATAGTAGATTCTCTGCGCTGGCCTCAGTCCATGAAGGTCTTCGCCCATGGTAGATTCTTTACAATGGCCTCAGTCCATGAAGGGCTTCGCCCATGGTAGATTCTTTACAATGGCCTCAGTCCATGAAGGGCTTCGCCCATGGTAGATTCTTTACACTAGCCTCAGTCCATGAAGGGCTTCGCCCATAGTAGATTCTCTGCGCTGGCCTCAGTCCATGAAGGGCTTCGCCCATGCTAGATTCTTTACACTGGCCTCAGTTCATGAAGAGCTTCGCCCATGGTAGATTCTCTGCGCTGGCCTCAGTCCATGAAGGGCTTCGCCCATGATAGATTCTCTACACTGGCCTCAGTCCATGAAGAGCTTCGCCCATGGTAGATTCTCTGCGCTGGCCTCAGTCCATGAAGGGCTTCGCCCATAGTAGATTCTCTGCGCTGGCCTCAGTCCATGAAGGGCTTCGCCAATGGTAGATTTTTTACACTGGCCTCAGTCCATGAAGGGCTTCGCCCATGGTAGAATCTTTACACTGGCCTCAGTCCATGAAGGGCTTCGCCCATAGTAGATTCTCTGCGCTGGCCTCAGTCCATGAAGGGCTTCGGCCATGGTAGATTCTTTACACTGGCCTCAGTCCATGAAGAGCTTCGCCCATGGTAGATTCTCTGCGCTGGCCTCAGTCCATGAAGGGCTTCGCCCATGGTAGATTCTTTACACTGGCCTCAGTCCATGAAGGGCTTCGCCCATAGTAGATTCTCTGCGCTGGCCTCAGTCCATGAAGGGCTTCGCCGATGGTAGATTCTTTACACTGGCCTAAGTCCATGAAGAGCTTCGCCCATGGTAGATTCTTTACACTGGCCTCAGTCCATGAAGGGCTTCGCCCATGGTAGATTCTTTACAATGGCCTCAGTCCATGAAGGGCTTCGCCCATGGTAGATTCTTTACACTGGCCTCAGTCCATGAACGGCTTCGCCCATGGTAGATTCTTTACAATGGCCTCAGTCCATGAAGAGCTTCGCCCATGGTAGATTCTCTGCGCTGGCCTCAGTCCATGAAGGGCTTCGCCCATGGTAGATTCTTTACACTGGCCTAAGTCCATGAACGGCTTCGCCCATGGTAGATTCTTTACAATGGCCTCAGTCCATGAAGGGCTTCGCCCATAGTAGATTCTCTGCGCTGGCCTCAGTCCATGAAGGGCTTCGCCCATGGTAGATTCTTTACAATGGCCTCAGTCCATGAAGGGCTTCGCCCATGGTAGATTCTTTACAATGGCCTCAGTCCATGAAGGGCTTCGCCCATGGTAGATTCTTTACACTAGCCTCAGTCCATGAAGGGCTTCGCCCATAGTAGATTCTCTGCACTGGCCTCAGTCCATGAAGGGCTTCGCCCATAGTAGATTCTCTGCGCTGGCCTCAGTCCATGAAGGGCTTCGCCCATGCTAGATTCTTTACACTGGCCTCAGTTCATGAAGAGCTTCGCCCATGGTAGATTCTCTGCGCTGGCCTCAGTCCATGAAGGGCTTCGCCCATAGTAGATTCTCTGCGCTGGCCTCAGTCCATGAAGGGCTTCGCCCATGGTAGATTCTCTGCGCTGGCCTCAGTCCATGAAGGGCTTCGCCCATGGTAGATTCTTTACACTGGCCTCAGTCCATGAAGGGCTTCGCCCATGGTAGATTCTTTACACTGGCCTCAGTCCATGAAAGGCTTCGCCCATGGTAGAATCTTTACACTGGCCTCAGTCCATAAAGGGCTTCGCCCATAGTAGATTCTCTGCGCTGGCCTCAGTCCATGAAGGGCTTCGCCCATGATAGATTCTCTACACTGGCCTCAGTCCATGAAGAGCTTCGCCCATGGTAGATTCTCTGCGCTGGCCTCAGTCCATGAAGGGCTTCGCCCATAGTAGATTCTCTGCGCTGGCCTCAGTCCATGAAGGGCTTCGCCAATGGTAGATTTTTTACACTGGCCTCAGTCCATGAAGGGCTTCGCCCATGGTAGATTCGTAACACTGGCCTCAGTCCATGAAGGGCTTCGCCCATGGTAGAATCTTTACACTGGCCTCAGTCCATGAAGGGCTTCGCCCATAGTAGATTCTCTGCGCTGGCCTCAGTCCATGAAGGGCTTCGGCCATGATAGATTCTTTACACTGGCCTCAGTCCATGAAGAGCTTCGCCCATGGTAGATTCTCTGCGCTGGCCTCAGTCCATGAAGGGCTTCGCCCATGGTAGATTCTTTACACTGGCCTAAGTCCATGAAGGGCTTCGCCCATGGTAGATTCTTTACACTGGCCTCAGTTCATGAAGAGCTTCGCCCATGGTAGATTCTCTGCGCTGGCCTCAGTCCATGAAGGGCTTCGCCCATGGTAGTTTCTCTGCGCTGGCCTCAGTCCATGAAGGGCTTCGCCCATGGTAGAATCTTTACACTGGCCTCAGTCCATGAAGGGCTTCGCCCATGGTAGATTCTTTACACTGGCCTCAGTCCATGAAGGGCTTCGCCCATGGTAGATTCGTAACACTGGCCTCAGTCCATGAAGGGCTTCGCCCATGGTAGATTCTTTACACTGGCCTAAGTCCATGAAGGGCTTCGCCCATGATAGATTCTTTACACTGGCCTCAGTCCATGAAGAGCTTCGCCCATGGTAGATTCTCTGCGCTGGCCTCAGTCCATGAAGGGCTTCGCCCATGGTAGATTCTTTACACTGGCCTAAGTCCATGAAGGGCTTCGCCCATGGTAGATTCTTTACACTGGCCTCAGTCCATGAAGAGCTTCGCCCATGGTAGATTCTCTGCGCTGGCCTCAGTCCATGAAGGGCTTCGCCCATGGTAGATTCTTTACACTGGCCTAAGTCCATGAAGGGCTTCGCCCATGGTAGATTCTTTACACTGGCCTAAGTCCATGAAGGGCTTCGCCCATGATAGATTCTTTACACTGGCCTCAGTCCATGAAGAGCTTCGCCCATGGTAGATTCTCTGCGCTGGCCTCAGTCCATGAAGGGCTTCGCCCATGGTAGATTCTTTACACTGGCCTAAGTCCATGAAGGGCTTCGCCCATGGTAGATTCTTTACACTGGCCTCAGTCCATGAAGAGCTTCGCCCATGGTAGATTCTCTGCGCTGGCCTCAGTCCATGAAGGGCTTCGCCCATGATAGATTCTTTACACTGGCCTCAGTCCATGAAGAGCTTCGCCCATGGTAGATTCTCTGCGCTGGCCTCAGTCCATGAAGGGCTTCGCCCATGGTAGTTTCTCTGCGCTGGCCTCAGTCCATGAAGGGCTTCGCCCATGGTAGAATCTTTACACTGGCCTCAGTCCATGAAGGGCTTCGCCCATGGTAGATTCTTTACACTGGCCTCAGTCCATGAAGGGCTTCGCCCATGGTAGATTCGTAACACTGGCCTCAGTCCATGAAGGGCTTCGCCCATGGTAGATTCTTTACACTGGCCTAAGTCCATGAAGGGCTTCGCCCATGATAGATTCTTTACACTGGCCTCAGTCCATGAAGAGCTTCGCCCATGGTAGATTCTCTGCGCTGGCCTCAGTCCATGAAGGGCTTCGCCCATGGTAGATTCTTTACACTGGCCTAAGTCCATGAAGGGCTTCGCCCATGGTAGATTCTTTACACTGGCCTCAGTCCATGAAGAGCTTCGCCCATGGTAGATTCTCTGCGCTGGCCTCAGTCCATGAAGGGCTTCGCCCATGATAGATTCTTTACACTGGCCTCAGTCCATGAAGAGCTTCGCCCATGGTAGATTCTCTGCGCTGGCCTCAGTCCATGAAGGGCTATGGTAGATTCTTTACACTGGCCTAAGTCCATGAAGGGCTTCGCCCATGGTAGATTCTTTACACTGGCCTCAGTCCATGAAGGGCTTCGCCCATGGTAGATTCGTAACACTGGCCTCAGTCCATGAAGAGCTTCGCCCATGGTAGATTCTCTGCGCTGGCCTCAGTCCATGAAGGGCTTCGCCCATAGTAGATTCTCTGCGCTGGCCTCAGTCCATGAAGGGCTTCGCCAATGGTAGATTTTTTACGCTGGCCTCAGTCCATGAAGGGCTTCGCCCATGGTAGATTCGTAACAGTGGCCTCAGTCCATGAAGGGCTTCGGCCATGATAGATTCTTTACACTGGCCTCAGTCCATGAAGAGCTTCGCCCATGGTAGATTCTCTGCGCTGGCCTCAGTCCATGAAGGGCTTCGCCCATGGTAGATTCTTTACACTGGCCTAAGTCCATGAAGGGCTTCGCCCATGGTAGATTCTTTACACTGGCCTCAGTCCATGAAGAGCTTCGCCCATGGTAGATTCTCTGCGCTGGCCTCAATCCATGAAGGGCTTCGCCCATAGTAGATTCTCAGCGCTGGCCTCAGTCCATGAAGGGCTTCGCCAATGGTAGATTTTTTACACTGGCCTCAGTCCATGAAGGGCTTCGCCCATGGTAGATTCGTAACACTGGCCTCAGTCCATGAAGGGCTTCGCCCATAGTAGATTCTCTGCACTGGCCTCAGTCCATGAAGGGCTTCGCCCATGATAGATTCTCTACACTGGCCTCAGTCCATGAAGGGCTTCGCCCATGGTAGATTCTTTACAATGGCCTCAGTCCATGAAGGGCTTCGCCCATGGTAGATTCTTTACACTGGCCTCAGTCCATGAAGGGCTTCGCCCATAGTAGATTCTCTGCACTGGCCTCAGTCCATGAAGGGCTTCGCCCATAGTAGATTCTCTGCGCTGGCCTCAGTCCATGAAGGGCTTCGCCCATGGTAGATTCTTAACACTGGCCTCAGTCCATGAAGGGCTTCGCCCATGGTAGAATCTTTACACTGGCCTCAGTCCGTGAATGACTTCGCCCATAGTAGATTCTCTGCGATGGCCTCAGTCCATGAAGGGCTTCGCCCATGGTAGATTCTTTACACTGGCCTAAGTCCATGAACGGCTTCGCCCATGGTAGATTCTTTACAATGGCCTCAGTCCATGAAGGGCTTCGCCCATGGTAGATTCTTTACACTGGCCTCAGTCCATGAAGGGCTTCGCCCATGGTTGATTCTTTACACTGGCCTCAGTCCATGAAGAGCTTCGCCCATGGTAGATTCTCTGCGTTGGCCTCAGTCCATGACGGGCTTCGCCCATGGTAGATTCTTTACACTGGCCTAAGTCCATGAAGGGCTTCGCCCATGGTAGATTCTTTACAATGGCCTCAGTCCATTAAGGGCTTCGCCCATGGTAGACTCTTTACACTGGCCTCAGTCCATGAAGGGCTTCGCCCATGGTAGATTCTTTACAATGGAATCAGTCCATGAAGGGCTTCGCCCATGGCAGATTCTTTACACTGGCCTCAGTCCATGAAGGGCTTCGCCCATGGTAGATTCTTTACACTGGCCTCAGTCCATGAAGAGCTTCGCCCATGGTAGATTCTCTTCGCTGGCCTCAGTCCATGAAGGGTTTCGCCCATGGTAGATTCTTTACACTGGAATAAGTCCATGAACGGCTTCGCCCATGGTAGATTCTTTACAATGGCCTCAGTCCATGAAGGGCTTCGCCCTTCTTTACAATGGCCTCAGTCCATGAAGGGCTTCGCCCATGGTAGATTCTTTACACTGGCCTCAGTCCATGAAGGGCTTCGCCCATGGTAGATTCTTTACAATGGAATCAGTCCATGAAGGGCTTCGCCCATGGCAGATTCTTTACACTGGCCTCAGTCCATGAAGGGCTTCGCCCATGGTAGATTCTTTACACTGGCCTCAGTCCATGAAGAGCTTCGCCCATGGTAGATTCTCTTCGCTGGCCTCAGTCCATGAAGGGTTTCGCCTATGGTAGATTCTTTACACTGGAATAAGTCCATGAACGGCTTCGCCCATGGTAGATTCTTTACAATGGCCTCAGTCCATGAAGGGCTTCGCCCATGGTAGATTCTTTACACTGGCCTCAGTCCATGAAGGGCTTCGCCCATGGTTGATTCTTTACACTGGCCTCAGTCCATGAAGAGCTTCGCCCATGGTAGATTCTCTGCGCTGGCCTCAGTCCATGACGGGCTTCGCCCATGGTAGATTCTTTACACTGGCCTAAGTCCATGAAGGGCTTCGCCCATGGTAGATTCTTTACAATGGCCTCAGTCCATGAAGGGCTTCGCCCATGGTAGATTCTTTACACTGGCCTCAGTCCATGAAGGGCTTCGCCCATGGTAGATTCTTTACAATGGAATCAGTCCATGAAGGGCTTCGCCCATGGCAGATTCTTTACACTGGCCTCAGTCCATGAAGGGCTTCGCCCATGGTAGATTCTTTACACTGGCCTCAGTCCATGAAGAGCTTCGCCCATGGTAGATTCTCTTCGCTGGCCTCAGTCCATGAAGGGTTTCGCCCATGGTAGATTCTTTACACTGGAATAAGTCCATGAACGGCTTCGCCCATGGTAGATTCTTTACAATGGCCTCAGTCCATGAAGGGCTTCGCCCTTCTTTACAATGGCCTCAGTCCATGAAGGGCTTCGCCCATGGTAGATTCTTTACACTGGCCTCAGTCCATGAAGGGCTTCGCCCATGGTAGATTCTTTACAATGGAATCAGTCCATGAAGGGCTTCGCCCATGGCAGATTCTTTACACTGGCCTCAGTCCATGAAGGGCTTCGCCCATGGTAGATTCTTTACACTGGCCTCAGTCCATGAAGAGCTTCGCCCATGGTAGATTCTCTTCGCTGGCCTCAGTCCATGAAGGGTTTCGCCCATGGTAGATTCTTTACACTGGAATAAGTCCATGAACGGCTTCGCCCATGGTAGATTCTTTACAATGGCCTCAGTCCATGAAGGGCTTCGCCCTTCTTTACAATGGCCTCAGTCCATGAAGGGCTTCGCCCATGGTAGATTCTTTACACTGGCCTCAGTCCATGAAGGGCTTCGCCCATGGTAGATTCTTTACAATGGAATCAGTCCATGAAGGGCTTCGCCCATGGCAGATTCTTTACACTGGCCTCAGTCCATGAAGGGCTTCGCCCATGGTAGATTCTTTACACTGGCCTCAGTCCATGAAGAGCTTCGCCCATGGTAGATTCTCTGCGTTGGCCTCAGTCCATGACGGGCTTCGCCCATGGTAGATTCTTTACACTGGCCTAAGTCCATGAAGGGCTTCGCCCATGGTAGATTCTTTACAATGGCCTCAGTCCATGAAGGGCTTCGCCCATGGTAGACTCTTTACACTGGCCTCAGTCCATGAAGGGCTTCGCCCATGGTAGATTCTTTACAATGGAATCAGTCCATGAAGGGCTTCGCCCATGGCAGATTCTTTACACTGGCCTCAGTCCATGAAGGGCTTCGCCCATGGTAGATTCTTTACACTGGCCTCAGTCCATGAAGAGCTTCGCCCATGGTAGATTCTCTTCGCTGGCCTCAGTCCATGAAGGGTTTCGCCCATGGTAGATTCTTTACACTGGAATAAGTCCATGAACGGCTTCGCCCATGGTAGATTCTTTACAATGGCCTCAGTCCATGAAGGGCTTCGCCCTTCTTTACAATGGCCTCAGTCCATGAAGGGCTTCGCCCATGGTAGATGCTTTACACTGGCCTCAGTCCATGAAGGGCTTCGCCCATGGTAGATTCTTTACAATGGAATCAGTCCATGAAGGGCTTCGCCCATGGCAGATTCTTTACACTGGCCTCAGTCCATGAAGGGCTTCGCCCATGGTAGATTCTTTACACTGGCCTCAGTCCATGAAGAGCTTCGCCCATGGTAGATTCTCTTCGCTGGCCTCAGTCCATGAAGGGTTTCGCCTATGGTAGATTCTTTACACTGGAATAAGTCCATGAACGGCTTCGCCCATGGTAGATTCTTTACAATGGCCTCAGTCCATGAAGGGCTTCGCCCATGGTAGATTCTTTACACTGGCCTCAGTCCATGAAGGGCTTCGCCCATGGTTGATTCTTTACACTGGCCTCAGTCCATGAAGAGCTTCGCCCATGGTAGATTCTCTGCGTTGGCCTCAGTCCATGACGGGCTTCGCCCATGGTAGATTCTTTACACTGGCCTAAGTCCATGAAGGGCTTCGCCCATGGTAGATTCTTTACAATGGCCTCAGTCCATGAAGGGCTTCGCCCATGGTAGACTCTTTACACTGGCCTCAGTCCATGAAGGGCTTCGCCCATGGTAGATTCTTTACAATGGAATCAGTCCATGAAGGGCTTCGCCCATGGCAGATTCTTTACACTGGCCTCAGTCCATGAAGGGCTTCGCCCATGGTAGATTCTTTACACTGGCCTCAGTCCATGAAGGGCTTCGCCCATGGTAGATTCTTTACAATGGCCTAAGTCCATGAAGGGCTTCGCCCATGGTAGATTCTTTACACTGGCCTCAGTCCATGAAGGGCTTCGCCCATAGTAGATTCTCTGCGCTGGCCTCAGTCCATGAAGGGCTTCGCCCATGGTAGATTCTTTACAATGGCCTCAGTCCATGACGGGCTTCGCCCGTGGTAGATTCTTAACACTGGCCTCAGTCCATGAAGGGCTTCGCCCATGGTAGATTCTTTACACTGGCCTAAGTCCATGAAGGGCTTCGCCCATGGTAGATTCTTTACAATGGCCTCAGTCCATGTAGGGCTTCGCCCATGGTAGATTCTTTACACTGGCCTCAGTCCATGAAGGGCTTCGCCCATAGTAGATTCTCTGCGCTGGCCTCAGTCCATGAAGGCCTTCGCCCATGGTAGATTCTTTACACTGGCCTAAGTCCATGAACGGCTTCGCCCATGGTAGATTCTTTACAATGGCCTCAGTCCATGAAGGGCTTCGCCCATGGTAGATTCTTTACAATGGCCTCAGTCCATGAAGGGCTTCGCCCATGGTAGATTCTTTACACTGGCCTAAGTCCATGAACGGCTTCGCCCATGGTAGATTCTTTACAATGGCCTCAGTCCATGAAGGGCTTCGCCCATGGTAGATTCTTTACAATGGCCTCAGTCCATGAAGGGCTTCGCCCATGGTAGATTCTTTACACTAGCCTCAGTCCATGAAGGGCTTCGCCCATGGTACATTCTTTACAATGGCCTCAGTCCATGAAGGGCTTCGCCCATGGTAGATTCTTTACAATGGCCTCAGTCCATGAAGGGCTTCGCCCATGGTAGATTCTTTACACTAGCCTCAGTCCATGAAGGGCTTCGCCCATAGTAGATTCTCTGCGCTGGCCTCAGTCCATGAAGGGCTTCGCCCATAGTAGATTCTCTGCGCTGGCCTGAGTCCATGAAGGGCTTCGCCCATGGTACATTCTTTACAATGGCCTCAGTCCATGAAGGGCTTCGCCCATAGTAGATTCTCTGCACTGGCCTCAGTCCATGAAGGGCTTCGCCCATAGTAGATTCTCTGCACTTGCCTTAGTCCATGAAGGGCTTCGCCCATAGTAGATTCTCTGCGTTTGCCTCAGTCCATGAAGGGCTTCGCCCATGGTAGATTCTTTACACTGGCCTCAGTCCATGAAGGGCTTCGCCCATAGTAGATTCTCTGCGCTGGCCTCAGTCCATGAAGGGCTTCGCCCATGGTAGATTCTTTACACTGGCCTAAGTCCATGAACGGCTTCGCCCATGCTAGATTCTTTACACTGGCCTCAGTTCATGAAGAGCTTCGCCCATGGTAGATTCTCTGCGCTGGCCTCAGTCCATGAAGGGCTTCGCCCATGGTAGATTCATTACACTGGCCTCAGTCCATGAAGGGCTTCGCCCATGGTAGATTCTCTGCGCTGGCCTCAGTCCATGAAGGGCTTCGCCCATGGTAGATTCTCTGCACTGGCCTCAGTCCATGAAGGGCTTCGCCCATGGTAGATTCTCTGCGCTGGCCTCAGTCCATGAAGGGCTTCGCCCATGGTAGATTCTCTGAGCTGGCCTCAGTCCATGAAGGGCTTCGCCCATGGTAGATTCTCTGCACTGGCCTCAGTCCATGAAGGGCTTCGCCCATGGTAGATTCTCTGCGCTGGCCTCAGTCCATGAAGGGCTTTGCCCATGGTAGATTCTTTACACTAGCCTCAGTCCACGAAGGGCTTCGCCCATGGTAGATTCTTTACACTGGCCTCAGTCCATGAAGGGCTTCGCCCATGGTAGATTCTTTACACTAGCCTCAGTCCACGAAGGGCTTCGCCCATGGTAGATTCTTTACACTGGCCTCAGTCCATGAAGGGCTTCGCTCATAGTAGATTCTCTGCACTGGCCTCAGTCCAGGAAGGGCTTCGCCCATAGTAGATTCTCTGCGCTGGCCTCAGTCCATGAAGGGCTTCGCCCATAGTAGATTCTCTGCACTGGCCTCAGTCCATGAAGGGCTTCGCCCATGGCAGATTCTCTGCGCTGGCCTCAGTCCACGAAGGGCTTCGCCCATGGTAGATTCTTTACACTGGCCTCAGTCCATGAAGGGCTTCGCCCATGGTAGATTCTCTGCGCTGGCCTCAGTCCATGAAGGGCTTCGCCCATGGTAGATTCTTTACACTAGCCTCAGTCCACCAAGGGCTTCGCCCATGGTAGATTCTTTACACTCGCCTCAGTCCATGAAGGGCTTCGCCCATGGTAGATTCTCTGCACTGGCCTCAGTCCATGAAGAGCTTCGCCCATGGTAGATTCTTTACACTGGCCTCAGTCCATGAATGGCTTCGCCCATGGTAGATTCTTTACACTGGCCTCAGTCCACGAAGGGCTTCGCCCATGGTAGATTCTTAACACTGGCCTCAGTCCATGAAGGGCTTCGCTCATAGTAGATTCTCTGCACTGGCCTCAGTCCAGGAAGGGCTTCGCAAATAGTAGATTCTCTGCGCTGGCCTCAGTCCATGAAGGGCTTCGCCCATAGTAGATTCTCTGCACTGGCCTCAGTCCATGAAGGGCTTCGCCCATGGCAGATTCTCTGCGCTGGCCTCAGTCCACGAAGGGCTTCGCCCATGGTAGTTTCTTTACACTGGCCTCAGTCCATGAAGGGCTTCGCCCATGGTAGATTCTCTGCGCTGGCCTCAGTCC
This sequence comes from Eristalis pertinax, assembly GCA_907269125.1. NCBI lineage: Eukaryota > Metazoa > Arthropoda > Insecta > Diptera > Syrphidae > Eristalis > Eristalis pertinax. The sequence goes on along the minus strand of CAJSMF010000006.1, from coordinate 63,792 downwards.
ATGAAGGGCTTCGCCCATGGTAGATTCTTTACACTAGCCTCAGTCCACCAAGGGCTTCGCCCATGGTAGATTCTTTACACTCGCCTCAGTCCATGAAGGGCTTCGCCCATGGTAGATTCTCTGCACTGGCCTCAGTCCATGAAGAGCTTCGCCCATGGTAGATTCTTTACACTGGCCTCAGTCCATGAAGGGCTTCGCCCATGGTAGATTCTGTACACTGGCCTCAGTTCATGAAGGGCTTCGCCCATGGTAGATTCTCTGCGCTGGCCTCAGTCCATGAAGGGCTTCGCCCATGGTAGATTCTCTGCGCTGGCCTCAGTCCATGAAGGGCTTCGCCCATGGTAGATTCTCTGCGCTGGCCTCAGTCCATGAAGGGCTTCGCCCATGGTAGATTCTCTGCACTGGCCTCAGTCCATGAAGGGCTTCGCCCATGGTAGATTCTCTGCGCTGGCCTCAGTCCATGAAGGGCTTCGCCCATGGTAGATTCTTTACACTGGCCTCAGTCCATGAAGGGCTTCGCCCATGGTAGATTCTCTGCGCTGGCCTCAGTCCATGAAGGGCTTCGCCCATGGTAGATTCTTTGCACTGGCCTCAGTCCATGAAGGGCTTCGCCCATGGTAGATTCATTACACTGGCCTCAGTCCATGAAGGGCTTCGCCCATGGTAGATTCTCTGCGCTGGCTTCAGTCCATGAATGGCTTCGCCAATGGTAGATTCTTTACACTGGCCTCAGTCCATGAAGGGCTTCGCCCATAGTAGATTCTCTGCACTGGCCTCAGTCCAGGAAGGGCTTCGCCAATAGTAGATTCTCTGCGCTGGCCTCAGTCCATGAAGGGCTTCGCCCATGGTAGATTCTCTGCGCTGGCTTCAGTCCATGAATGGCTTCGCCAATGGTAGATTCTTTACACTGGCCTCAGTCCATGAAGGGCTTCGCCCATAGTAGATTCTCTGCACTGGCCTCAGTCCATGAAGGGCTTCGCCCATGGCAGATTCTCTGCGCTGGCCTCAGTCCACGAAGGGCTTCGCCCATGGTAGATTCTTTACACTGGCCTCAGTCCATGAAGGGCTTCGCCCATGGTAGATTCTCTGCGCTGGCCTCAGTCCATGAAGGGCTTCGCCCATGGTAGATTCTTTACACTAGCCTCAGTCCACGAAGGGCTTCGCCCATGGTAGATTCTTTACACTCGCCTCAGTCCATGAAGGGCTTCGCCCATGGTAGATTCTCTGCACTGGCCTCAGTCCATGAAGGGCTTCGCCCATGGTAGATTCTTTACACTGGCCTCAGTCCATGAAGGGCTTCGCCCATGGTAGATTCTGTACACTGGCCTCAGTTCATGAAGGGCTTCGCCCATGGTAGATTCTCCGCGCTGGCCTCAGTCCATGAAGGGCTTCGCCCATGGTAGATTCTCTGCGCTGGCCTCAGTCCATGAAGGGCTTCGCCCATGGTAGATTCTCTGCGCTGGCCTCAGTCCATGAAGGGCTTCGCCCATGGTAGATTCTCTGCGCTGGCCTCAGTCCATGAAGGGCTTCGCCCATGGTAGATTCTCTGCGCTGGCCTCAGTCCATGAAGGGCTTCGCCCATGGTAGATTCTTTACACTAGCCTCAGTCCACGAAGGGCTTCGCCCATGGTAGATTCTTTACAGTCGCCTCAGTCCATGAAGGGCTTCGCCCATGGTAGATTCTCTGCACTGGCCTCAGTCCATGAAGGGCTTCGCCCATGGTAGATTCTCTGCACTGGCCTCAGTCCATGAAGGGCTTCGCCCATGGTAGATTCTCTGCGCTGGCCTCAGTCCATGAAGGGCTTCGCCCATGGTAGATTCTTTACACTGGCCTCAGTCCATGAAGGGCTTCGCCCATGGTAGATTCTGTACACTGGCCTCAGTTCATGAAGGGCTTCGCCCATGGTAGATTCTCTGCGCTGGCCTCAGTCCATGAAGGGCTTCGCCCATGGTAGATTCTCTGCACTGGCCTCAGTCCATGAAGGGCTTCGCCCATGGTAGATTCTCTGAGCTGGCCTCAGTCCATGAAGGGCTTCGCCCATGGTAGATTCTCTGCACTGGCCTCAGTCCATGAAGGGCTTCGCCCATGGTAGATTCTCTGCGCTGGCCTCAGTCCATGAAGGGCTTCGCCCATGGTAGATTCTCTGCGCTGGCCTCAGTCCATGAAGGGCTTCGCCCATGGTAGATTCTCTGCGCTGGCCTCAGTCCATGAAGGGCTTCGCCCATGGTAGATTCTTTACACTAGCCTCAGTCCACGAAGGGCTTCGCCCATGGTAGATTCTTTACAGTCGCCTCAGTCCATGAAGGGCTTCGCCCATGGTAGATTCTCTGCACTGGCCTCAGTCCATGAAGGGCTTCGCCCATGGTAGATTCTCTGCACTGGCCTCAGTCCATGAAGGGCTTCGCCCATGGTAGATTCTCTGCGCTGGCCTCAGTCCATGAAGGGCTTCGCCCATGGTAGATTCTTTACACTGGCCTCAGTCCATGAAGGGCTTCGCCCATGGTAGATTCTGTACACTGGCCTCAGTTCATGAAGGGCTTCGCCCATGGTAGATTCTCTGCGCTGGCCTCAGTCCATGAAGGGCTTCGCCCATGGTAGATTCTCTGCACTGGCCTCAGTCCATGAAGGGCTTCGCCCATGGTAGATTCTCTGAGCTGGCCTCAGTCCATGAAGGGCTTCGCCCATGGTAGATTCTCTGCACTGGCCTCAGTCCATGAAGGGCTTCGCCCATGGTAGATTCTCTGCGCTGGCCTCAGTCCATGAAGGGCTTCGCCCATGGTAGATTCTTTACACTGGCCTCAGTCCATGAAGGGCTTCGCCCATGGTAGATTCTCTGCGCTGGCCTCAGTCCATGAAGGGCTTTGCCCATGGTAGATTCTTTACACTGGCCTCAGTCCATGAAGGGCTTCGCCCATGGTAGATTCTCTGCGCTGGCTTCAGTCCATGAATGGCTTCGCCAATGGTAGATTCTTTACACTGGCCTCAGTCCATGAAGGGCTTCGCCCATGGTAGATTCTCTGCACTGGCCTCAGTCCATGAAGGGCTTCGCCCATGGTAGATTCTCTGAGCTGGCCTCAGTCCATGAAGGGCTTCGCCCATGGTAGATTCTCTGCACTGGCCTCAGTCCATGAAGGGCTTCGCCCATGGTAGATTCTCTGCGCTGGCCTCAGTCCATGAAGGGCTTCGCCCATGGTAGATTCTTTACACTGGCCTCAGTCCATGAAGGGCTTCGCCCATGGTAGATTCTCTGCGCTGGCCTCAGTCCATGAAGGGCTTTGCCCATGGTAGATTCTTTACACTGGCCTCAGTCCATGAAGGGCTTCGCCCATGGTAGATTCTCTGCGCTGGCTTCAGTCCATGAATGGCTTCGCCAATGGTAGATTCTTTACACTGGCCTCAGTCCATGAAGGGCTTCGCCCATGGTAGATTCTCTGCGCTGGCCTCAGTCCATGAAGGGCTTCGCCCATGGTAGATTCTCTGAGCTGGCCTCAGTCCATGAAGGGCTTCGCCCATGGTAGATTCTCTGCGCTGGCCTCAGTCCATGAAGGGCTTTGCCCATGGTAGATTCTCTGCACTGGCCTCAGTCCATGAAGGGCTTCGCCCATGGTAGATTCTCTGCGCTGGCCTCAGTCCATGAAGGGCTTCGCCCATGGTAGATTCTGTACACTGGCCTCAGTTCATGAAGGGCTTCGCCCATGGTAGATTCTCTGCGCTGGCCTCAGTCCATGAAGGGCTTCGCCCATGGTAGATTCTCTGCACTGGCCTCAGTCCATGAAGGGCTTCGCCCATGGTAGATTCTCTGAGCTGGCCTCAGTCCATGAAGGGCTTCGCCCATGGTAGATTCTCTGCGCTGGCCTCAGTCCATGAAGGGCTTCGCCCATGGTAGATTCTCTGCGCTGGCTTCAGTCCATGAATGGCTTCGCCAATGGTAGATTCTTTACACTGGCCTCAGTCCATGAAGGGCTTCGCCCATAGTAGATTCTCTGCACTGGCCTCAGTCCATGAAGGGCTTCGCCCATGGCAGATTCTCTGCGCTGGCCTCAGTCCACGAAGGGCTTCGCCCATGGTAGATTCTTTACACTGGCCTCAGTCCATGAAGGGCTTCGCCCATGGTAGATTCTCTGCGCTGGCCTCAGTCCATGAAGGGCTTCGCCCATGGTAGATTCTTTACACTAGCCTCAGTCCACCAAGGGCTTCGCCCATGGTAGATTCTTTACACTCGCCTCAGTCCATGAAGGGCTTCGCCCATGGTAGATTCTCTGCACTGGCCTCAGTCCATGAAGAGCTTCGCCCATGGTAGATTCTTTACACTGGCCTCAGTCCATGAAGGGCTTCGCCCATGGTAGATTCTGTACACTGGCCTCAGTTCATGAAGGGCTTCGCCCATGGTAGATTCTCCGCGCTGGCCTCAGTCCATGAAGGGCTTCGCCCATGGTAGATTCTCTGCGCTGGCCTCAGTCCATGAAGGGCTTCGCCCATGGTAGATTCTCTGCGCTGGCCTCAGTCCATGAAGGGCTTCGCCCATGGTAGATTCTTTACACTGGCCTCAGTCCATGAAGGGCTTCGCCCATGGTAGATTCTGTACACTGGCCTCAGTTCATGAAGGGCTTCGCCCATGGTAGATTCTCTGCGCTGGCCTCAGTCCATGAAGGGCTTCGCCCATGGTAGATTCTCTGCGCTGGCCTCAGTCCATGAAGGGCTTCGCCCATGGTAGATTCTCTGCACTGGCCTCAGTCCATGAAGGGCTTCGCCCATGGTAGATTCTCTGCGCTGGCCTCAGTCCATGAAGGGCTTCGCCCATGGTAGATTCTTTACACTGGCCTCAGTCCATGAAGGGCTTCGCCCATGGTAGATTCTCTGCGCTGGCCTCAGTCCATGAAGGGCTTCGCCCATGGTAGATTCTTTGCACTGGCCTCAGTCCATGAAGGGCTTCGCCCATGGTAGATTCATTACACTGGCCTCAGTCCATGAAGGGCTTCGCCCATGGTAGATTCTCTGCGCTGGCTTCAGTCCATGAATGGCTTCGCCAATGGTAGATTCTTTACACTGGCCTCAGTCCATGAAGGGCTTCGCCCATAGTAGATTCTCTGCACTGGCCTCAGTCCAGGAAGGGCTTCGCCCATAGTAGATTCTCTGCGCTGGCCTCAGTCCATGAAGGGCTTCGCCCATGGTAGATTCTCTGCGCTGGCTTCAGTCCATGAATGGCTTCGCCAATGGTAGATTCTTTACACTGGCCTCAGTCCATGAAGGGCTTCGCCCATAGTAGATTCTCTGCACTGGCCTCAGTCCATGAAGGGCTTCGCCCATGGCAGATTCTCTGCGCTGGCCTCAGTCCACGAAGGGCTTCGCCCATGGTAGATTCTTTACACTGGCCTCAGTCCATGAAGGGCTTCGCCCATGGTAGATTCTCTGCGCTGGCCTCAGTCCATGAAGGGCTTCGCCCATGGTAGATTCTTTACACTAGCCTCAGTCCACCAAGGGCTTCGCCCATGGTAGATTCTTTACACTCGCCTCAGTCCATGAAGGGCTTCGCCCATGGTAGATTCTCTGCACTGGCCTCAGTCCATGAAGGGCTTCGCCCATGGTAGATTCTTTACACTGGCCTCAGTCCATGAAGGGCTTCGCCCATGGTAGATTCTGTACACTGGCCTCAGTTCATGAAGGGCTTCGCCCATGGTAGATTCTCCGCGCTGGCCTCAGTCCATGAAGGGCTTCGCCCATGGTAGATTCTCTGCGCTGGCCTCAGTCCATGAAGGGCTTCGCCCATGGTAGATTCTCTGCGCTGGCCTCAGTCCATGAAGGGCTTCGCCCATGGTAGATTCTCTGCGCTGGCCTCAGTCCATGAAGGGCTTCGCCCATGGTAGATTCTCTGCGCTGGCCTCAGTCCATGAAGGGCTTCGCCCATGGTAGATTCTTTACACTAGCCTCAGTCCACGAAGGGCTTCGCCCATGGTAGATTCTTTACAGTCGCCTCAGTCCATGAAGGGCTTCGCCCATGGTAGATTCTCTGCACTGGCCTCAGTCCATGAAGGGCTTCGCCCATGGTAGATTCTCTGCACTGGCCTCAGTCCATGAAGGGCTTCGCCCATGGTAGATTCTCTGCGCTGGCCTCAGTCCATGAAGGGCTTCGCCCATGGTAGATTCTTTACACTGGCCTCAGTCCATGAAGGGCTTCGCCCATGGTAGATTCTGTACACTGGCCTCAGTTCATGAAGGGCTTCGCCCATGGTAGATTCTCTGCGCTGGCCTCAGTCCATGAAGGGCTTCGCCCATGGTAGATTCTCTGCACTGGCCTCAGTCCATGAAGGGCTTCGCCCATGGTAGATTCTCTGAGCTGGCCTCAGTCCATGAAGGGCTTCGCCCATGGTAGATTCTCTGCACTGGCCTCAGTCCATGAAGGGCTTCGCCCATGGTAGATTCTCTGCGCTGGCCTCAGTCCATGAAGGGCTTTGCCCATGGTAGATTCTTTACACTGGCCTCAGTCCATGAAGGGCTTCGCCCATGGTAGATTCTTTACACTAGCCTCAGTCCACGAAGGGCTTCGCCCATGGTAGATTCTTTACACTGGCCTCAGTCCATGAAGGGCTTCGCTCATAGTAGATTCTCTGCACTGGCCTCAGTCCAGGAAGGGCTTCGCCCATAGTAGATTCTCTGCGCTGGCCTCAGTCCATGAAGGGCTTCGCCCATAGTAGATTCTCTGCACTGGCCTCAGTCCATGAAGGGCTTCGCCCATGGCAGATTCTCTGCGCTGGCCTCAGTCCACGAAGGGCTTCGCCCATGGTAGATTCTTTACACTGGCCTCAGTCCATGAAGGGCTTCGCTCATAGTAGATTCTCTGCACTGGCCTCAGTCCAGGAAGGGCTTCGCCCATAGTAGATTCTCTGCGCTGGCCTCAGTCCATGAAGGGCTTCGCCCATAGTAGATTCTCTGCACTGGCCTCAGTCCACGAAGGGCTTCGCCCATGGTAGATTCTTTACACTGGCCTCAGTCCATGAAGGGCTTCGCCCATGGTAGATTCTCTGCGCTGGCCTCAGTCCATGAAGGGCTTCGCCCATGGTAGATTCTTTACACTAGCCTCAGTCCACGAAGGGCTTCGCCCATGGTAGATTCTTTACACTCGCCTCAGTCCATGAAGGGCTTCGCCCATGGTAGATTCTCTGCACTGGCCTCAGTCCATGAAGAGCTTCGCCCATGGTAGATTCTTTACACTGGCCTCAGTCCATGAAGGGCTTCGCCCATGGTAGATTCTGTACACTGGCCTCAGTTCATGAAGGGCTTCGCCCATGGTAGATTCTCCGCGCTGGCCTCGGTCCATGAAGGGCTTCGCCCATGGTAGATTCTCTGCGCTGGCCTCAGTCCATGAAGGGCTTCGCCCATGGTAGATTCTCTGCGCTGGCCTCAGTCCATGAAGGGCTTCGCCCATGGTAGATTCTCTGCGCTGGCCTCAGTCCATGAAGGGCTTCGCCCATGGTAGATTCTCTGCACTGGCCTCAGTCCATGAAGGGCTTCGCCCATGGTAGATTCTCTGCGCTGGCCTCAGTCCATGAAGGGCTTCGCCCATGGTAGATTCTTTACACTGGCCTCAGTCCATGAAGGGCTTCGCCCATGGTAGATTCTTTGCACTGGCCTCAGTCCATGAAGGGCTTCGCCCATGGTAGATTCTCTGCGCTGGCCTCAGTCCATGAAGGGCTTCGCCCATGGTAGATTCTCTGCGCTGGCCTCAGTCCATGAAGGGCTTCGCCCATGGTAGATTCTCTGCACTGGCCTCAGTCCATGAAGGGCTTCGCCCATGGTAGATTCTCTGCGCTGGCCTCAGTCCATGAAGGGCTTCGCCCATGGTAGATTCTTTGCACTGGCCTCAGTCCATGAAGGGCTTCGCCCATGGTAGATTCTCTGCGCTGGCCTCAGTCCATGAAGGGCTTCGCCCATGGTAGATTCTCTGCGCTGGCCTCAGTCCATGAAGGGCTTCGCCCATGGTAGATTCTCTGCGCTGGCCTCAGTCCATGAAGGGCTTCGCCCATGGTAGATTCTCTGCACTGGCCTCAGTCCATGAAGGGCTTCGCCCATGGTAGATTCTCTGCGCTGGCCTCAGTCCATGAAGGGCTTCGCCCATGGTAGATTCATTACACTGGCCTCAGTCCATGAAGGGCTTCGCCCATGGTAGATTCTCTGCGCTGGCTTCAGTCCATGAATGGCTTCGCCAATGGTAGATTCTTTACACTGGCCTCAGTCCATGAAGGGCTTCGCCCATAGTAGATTCTCTGCACTGGCCTCAGTCCATGAAGGGCTTCGCCCATGGTAGATTCTTTACACTGACCTCAGTCCATGAAGGGCTTCGCCCATGGTAGATTCTCTGCGCTGGCCTCAGTCCATGAAGGGCTTCGCCCATGGTAGATTCTTTACACTGGCCTCAGTCCATGAAGGGCTTCGCCCATGGTAGATTCTGTACACTGGCCTCAGTTCATGAAGGGCTTCGCCCATGGTAGATTCTCTGCGCTGGCCTCAGTCCATGAAGGGCTTCGCCCATGGTAGATTCTCTGCACTGGCCTCAGTCCATGAAGGGCTTCGCCCATGGTAGATTCTCTGCGCTGGCCTCAGTCCATGAAGGGCTTCGCCCATGGTAGATTCTTTTCACTGGCCTCAGTCCATGAAGGGTTTCGCCCATGGTAGATTCTTTACACTAGCCTCAGTCCACGAAGGGCTTCGCCCATGGTAGATTCTTTACACTAGCCTCAGTCCATGAAGGGCTTCGCCCATGGTACATTCTTTACAATGGCCTCAGTCCATGAAGGGCTTCGCCCATGGTAGATTCTTTACAATGGCCTCAGTCCATGAAGGGCTTCGCCCATGGTAGATTTTTTACAATGGCCTCAGTCCATGAAGGGCTTCGCCCATGGTAGATTCTCTGCGCTGCCCTCAGTCCACGAAGGGCTTCGCCCATGGTAGATTCTTTACACTGGCCTCAGTCCATGAAGGGCTTCGCTCATAGTAGATTCTCTGCGCTGGCCTCAGTCCATGAAGGGCTTCGCCCATAGTAGATTCTCTGCACTGGCCTCAGTCCATGAAGGGCTTCGCCCATGGTAGATTCTTTACACTGGCCTCAGTCCATGAAGGGCTTCGCCCATGGTAGATTCTGTACACTGGCCTCAGTTCATGAAGGGCTTCGCCCATAGTAGATTCTCTGCGCTGGCCTCAGTCCATGAAGGGCTTCGCCCATGGTAGATTCTCTGCACTGGCCTCAGTCCATGAAGGGCTTCGCCCATGGTAGATTCTCTGCGCTGGCCTCAGTCCATGAAGGGCTTCGCCCATGGTAGATTCTTTTCACTGGCCTCAGTCCATGAAGGGTTTCGCCCATGGTAGATTCTTTACACTAGCCTCAGTCCACGAAGGGCTTCGCCCATGGTAGATTCTTTACACTAGCCTCAGTCCATGAAGGGCTTCGCCCATGGTACATTCTTTACAATGGCCTCAGTCCATGAAGGGCTTCGCCCATGGTAGATTCTTTACAATGGCCTCAGTCCATGAAGGGCTTCGCCCATGGTAGATTTTTTACAATGGCCTCAGTCCATGAAGGGCTTCGCCCATGGTAGATTCTCTGCGCTGCCCTCAGTCCACGAAGGGCTTCGCCCATGGTAGATTCTTTACACTGGCCTCAGTCCATGAAGGGCTTCGCTCATAGTAGATTCTCTGCGCTGGCCTCAGTCCATGAAGGGCTTCGCCCATAGTAGATTCTCTGCACTGGCCTCAGTCCATGAAGGGCTTCGCCCATGGTAGATTCTTTACACTGGCCTCAGTCCATGAAGGCCTTCGCCCATGGTAGATTCTCTGCACTGGCCTCAGTCCATGAAGGGCTTCGCCCATGGTAGATTCTTTACACTGGCCTCAGTCCATGAAGGGCTTCGCCCATGGTAGATCCTTTACACTGGCCTCAGTCCATGAAGGGCTTCGCCCATGGTAGATGCTTTACACTGGCCTCAGTCAATGAAGGGGTTCGCCCATGGTAGATTCTTTACACTGGCCTCAGTCCATGAAGGGCTTCGCCCATGGTAGATTCTTTACACTGGAATCAGTCCATGAAGGGCTTCGCCCATGGTAGATTCTTTACACTGGCCTCAGTCCATGAAGGGCTTCGCCCATGGTAGATTCTTTACACTGGCCTCAGTCCATGAAGGGCTTCGCCCATGGTAGATTTTTTACAATGGCCTCAGTCCATGAAGGGCTTCGCCCATGGTAGATTCTCTGCGCTGCCCTCAGTCCACGAAGGGCTTCGCCCATGGTAGATTCTTTACACTGGCCTCAGTCCATGAAGGGCTTCGCTCATAGTAGATTCTCTGCGCTGGCCTCAGTCCATGAAGGGCTTCGCCCATAGTAGATTCTCTGCACTGGCCTCAGTCCATGAAGGGCTTCGCCCATGGTAGATTCTTTACACTGGCCTCAGTCCATGAAGGGCTTCGCCCATAGTAGATTCTCTGCACTGGCCTCAGTCCATGAAGGGCTTCGCCCATGGTAGATTCTTTACACTGGCCTCAGTCCATGAAGGGCTTCGCCCATGGTAGATTCTTTACACTGGCCTCAGTCCATGAAGGGCTTCGCCCATGGTAGATTCTTTACACTGGCCTCAGTCCATGAAGGGCTTCGCCCATGGTAGATTCTTTACACTGGCCTCAGTCCATGAAGGGCTTCGCCCATGGTAGATTCTCTGCACTGGCCGCAGTCCATGAAGGGCTTCGCCCATAGTAGATTCTCTGCACTGGCCTCAGTCCATGAAGGGCTTCGCCCATGGTAGATTCTTTACACTGGCCTCAGTCCATGAAGGGCTTCGCCCATGGTAGATTCTGTACACTGGCCTCAGTCAATGAAGGGGTTCGCCCATAGTAGATTCTTTACACTGGCCTCAGTCCATGAAGGGCTTCGCCCATGGTAGATTCTTTATACTGGCCTCAGTCCATGAAGGGCTTCGCCCATGGTAGATTCTTTACACTGGCCTCAGTCCATGAAGGGCTTCGCCCATGGTAGATTCTTTACACTGGCCTCAGTCCATGAAGGGCTTCGCCCATAGTAGATTCTCTGCACTGGCCTCACTCCATGAAGCGCTTCGCCCATAGTAGATTCTCTGCACTGGCCTCAGTCCATGAAGGACTTCGCCCATGGTAGATTCTTTACACTGGCCTCAGTCCATGCAGGGCTTCGCCCATGGTAGATTCTTTACACTGGCCTCAGTCCATGAAGGGCTTCGCCCATGGTAGATTCTTTACACTGGCCTCAGTCCATGAAGGGCTTCGCCCATGGTAGATTCTTTACACTGGCATGAAGGGCTTCGCCCATGGTAGATTCTCTGCGCTGGCCGCAGTCCATGAAGGGCTTCGCCCATGGTAGATTCTTTACACTGGCCTCAGTCCATGAAGGGCTTCGCCCATGGTAGATTCTTTACACTGGCCTCAGTCCATGAAGGGCTTCGCCCATGGTAGATTCTTTACACTGGCCTCAGTCCATGAAGGGCTTCGCCCATGGTAGATTCTTTACACTGGCATGAAGGGCTTCGCCCATGGTAGATTCTCTGCGCTGGCCGCAGTCCATGAAGGGCTTCGCCCATGGTGGATTCTTTACACTGGCCTCAGTCCATGAAGGGCTTCGCCCATAGTAGATTCTCTGCACTGGCCTCAGTCAATGAAGGGCTTCGCCCATAGTAGATTCTCTGCACTGGCCTCAGTCCATGAAGGGCTTCGCCCATAGTAGATTCCCTGCACTGGCCTCAGTCCATGAAGGGCTTCGCCCATAGTAGATTCTCTGTACTGGCCTCAGTCCATGAAGGGCTTCGCCCATGGTAGATTCTTTACACTGGCCTCAGTCCATGAAGGGCTTCGCCCATAGTAGATTCCCTGCACTGGCCTCAGCCCATGAAGGGCTTCGCCCATAGTAGATTCTCTGTACTGGCCTCAGTCCATGAAGGGCTTCGCCCATGGTAGATTCTTTACACTGGCCTCAGTCCATGAAGGGCTTCGCCCATGGTAGATTCTTTACTGGCCTCAGTCCATGAAGGGCTTCGCCCATAGTAGATTCTCTGCACTGGCCTCAGTCCATGAAAGACTTCGCCCATAGTAGATTCTCTGCACTGGCCTCAGTCCATGAAGGGCTTCGCCCATAGTAGATTCTCTGCACTGGCCTCAGTCAATGAAGGGCTTCGCCCATAGTAGATTCTCTGCACTGGCCTCAGTCCATGAAGGGCTTCGCCCATAGTAGATTCCCTGCACTGGCCTCAGTCCATGAAGGGCTTCGCCCATAGTAGATTCTCTGTACTGGCCTCAGTCCATGAAGGGCTTCGCCCATGGTAGATTCTTTACACTGGCATGAAGGGCTTCGCCCATGGTAGATTCTCTGCGCTGGCCGCAGTCCATGAAGGGCTTCGCCCATGGTAGATTCTTTACACTGGCCTCAGTCCATGAAGGGCTTCGCCCATGGTAGATTCTTTACACTGGCCTCAGTCCATGAAGGGCTTCGCCCATGGTAGATTCTTTACACTGGCCTCAGTCCATGAAGGGCTTCGCCCATGGTAGATTCTTTACACTGGCATGAAGGGCTTCGCCCATGGTAGATTCTCTGCGCTGGCCGCAGTCCATGAAGGGCTTCGCCCATGGTGGATTCTTTACACTGGCCTCAGTCCATGAAGGGCTTCGCCCATAGTAGATTCTCTGCACTGGCCTCAGTCCATGAAAGACTTCGCCCATAGTAGATTCTCTGCACTGGCCTCAGTCCATGAAGGGCTTCGCCCATAGTAGATTCTCTGCACTGGCCTCAGTCAATGAAGGGCTTCGCCCATAGTAGATTCTCTGCACTGGCCTCAGTCCATGAAGGGCTTCGCCCATAGTAGATTCCCTGCACTGGCCTCAGTCCATGAAGGGCTTCGCCCATGGTAGATTCTTTACTGGCCTCAGTCCATGAAGGGCTTCGCCCATAGTAGATTCTCTGCACTGGCCTCAGTCCATGAAGGGCTTCGCCCATAGTAGATTCTCTGCACTGGCCTCAGTCCATGAAGGGCTTCGCCCATGGTAGATTCTTTACTGGCCTCAGTCCATGAAGGGCTTCGCCCATAGTAGATTCTCTGCACTGGCCTCAGTCAATGAAGGGCTTCGCCCATAGTAGATTCTCTGCACTGGCCTCAGTCCATGAAGGGCTTCGCCCATAGTAGATTCTCTGCACTGGCCTCAGTCCATGAAGGGCTTCGCCCATGGTAGATTCTCTGCACTGGCCTCAGTCCATGAAGGGCTTCGCCCATGGTAGATTCTCTGCACTGGCCTCACTCCATGAAGGGCTTCGCCCATGGTAGATTCTCTGCGCTGGCCTCAGTCCATGAAGGGCTTCGCCCATAGTAGATTCTCTGCACTAGCCTCAGTCCATGAAGCGCTTCGCCCATGGTAGATTCTTTACACTGGCCTCAGTTCATGAAGGGCTTCGCCCATAGGAGATCCTCTGCACTGGCCACAGTCCATGAAGGGCTTCGCCCATAGTAGATTCTCTGCACTGGCCTCAGTCAATGAAGGGCTTCGCCCATAGTAGATTCTCTGCACTGGCCTCAGTCCATGAAGGGCTTCGCCCATAGTAGATTCTCTGTACTGGCCTCAGTCCATGAAGGGCTTCGCCCATGGTAGATTCTCTGCACTGGCCTCAGTCCATGAAGGGCTTCGCCCATAGTAGATTCTCTGCACTGGCCTCAGTCCATGAAGGGCTTCGCCCATGGTAGATTCTTTACACTGGCCTCAGTCCATGAAGGGCTTCGCCCATAGTAGGTTCTCTGCACTGGCCTCAGTCCATGAAGGGCTTCGCCCATAGTAGATTCTCTGCACTGGCCTCAGTCCATGAAGGGCTTCGCCCATGGTAGATTCTTTACACTGGCCTCAGTCCATGAAGGGCTTCGCCCATAGTAGGTTCTCTGCACTGGCCTCAGTCCATGAAGGGCTTCGCCCATAGTAGATTCTCTGCACTGGCCTCAGTCCATGAAGGGCTTCGCCCATAGTAGATTCTCTGCACTGGCCTCAGTCCATGAAGGGCTTCGCCCATGGTAGATTCTCTGCACTGGCCTCACTCCATGAAGGGCTTCGCCCATGGTAGATTCTCTGCGCTGGCCTCAGTCCATGAAGGGCTTCGCCCATAGTAGATTCTCTGCACTAGCCTCAGTCCATGAAGCGCTTCGCCCATGGTAGATTCTTTACACTGGCCTCAGTTCATGAAGGGCTTCGCCCATAGGAGATCCTCTGCACTGGCCACAGTCCATGAAGGGCTTCGCCCATAGTAGATCCTCTGCACTGGCCACAGTCCATGAAGGGCTTCGCCCATAGTAGATTCTCTGCACTGGCCTCAGTCCATGAAGGGCTTCGCCCATAGGAGATCCTCTGCACTGGCCACAGTCCATGAAGGGCTTCGCCCATAGTAGATTCTCTGCACTGGCCTCAGTCCATGAAGGGCTTCGCCCATGGTAGATTCTTTACACTGGCCTAAGTCCATGAAGGGCTTCGCCCGTGGTAGATTCTTTACACTGGCCTCAGTCCATGAAGGGCTTCGCCCATAGTAGATTCTCTGCACTGGCCTCAGTCCATGAAGCGCTTCGCCCATGGTAGATTCTTTACACTGGCCTCAGTTCATGAAGGGCTTCGCCCATAGGAGATCCTCTGCACTGGCCACAGTCCATGAAGGGCTTCGCCCATAGTAGATTCTCTGCACTGGCCTAAGTCCATGAAGGGCTTCGCCCGTGGTAGATTCTTTACACTGGCCTCAGTCCATGAAGGGCTTCGCCCATAGGAGATCCTCTGCACTGGCCACAGTCCATGAAGGGCTTCGCCCATAGTAGATTCTCTGCACTGGCCTCAGTCCATGAAGGGCTTCGCCCATAGTAGATTCTCTGCACTGTCCTCAGTCAATGAAGGGCTTCGCCCATAGTAGATTCTCTGCACTGGCCTCAGTCAATGAGGGGCTTCGCCCATAGTAGATTCTCTGCACTGGCCTCAGTCCATGAAGGGCTTCGCCCATAGTAGATTCTCTGCACTGGCCTCAGTCCATGAAGGGCTTCGCCCATAGGAGATCCTCTGCACTGGCCTCAGTCCATGAAGGGCTTCGCCCATAGTAGATTCTCTGCACTGGCCTCAGTCCATGAAGGGCTTCGCCCATAGTAGATTCTCTGCACTGGCCTCAGTCCATGAAGGGCTTCGCCCATGGTAGATTCTTTACACTGGCCTCAGTCCATGAAGGGCTACGCCCATAGTAGATTCTCTGCACTGGCCTCAGTCCATGAAGGGCTTCGCCCATAGTAGATTCTCTGCACTGGCCTCAGTCCATGAAGGGCTTCGCCCATGGTAGATTCTTTACACTGGCCTCAGTCCATGAAGGGCTTCGCGCATAGTAGATTCTCTGCACTGGCCTCAGTCAATGAAGGGCTTCGCCCATAGTAGATTCTCTGCACTGGCCTCAGTCCATGAAGGGCTTCGCCCATAGTAGATTCTCTGCACTGGCCTCAGTCCATGAAGGGCTTCGCCCATAGTAGATTCTCTGTACTGGCCTCAGTCCATGAAGGGCTTCGCCCATGGTAGATTCTTTACACTGGCCTCAGTCCATGAAGGGCTTCGCCCATAGTAGATTCTCTGCACTGGCCTCAGTCAATGAAGGGCTTCGCCCATAGTAGATTCTCTGCAATGGCCTCAGTCCATGAAGGGCTTCGCCCATGGTAGATTCTTTACACTGGCCTCAGTCCATGAAGGGCTTCGCCCATGGTAGATTCTTTACTGGCCTCAGTCCATGAAGGGCTTCGCCCATAGTAGATTCTCTGCACTGGCCTCAGTCCATGAAGGGCTTCGCCCATAGTAGATTCTCTGCACTGGCCTCAGTCCATGAAGGGCTTCGCCCATGGTAGATTCTCTGCGCTGGCCTCAGTCCATGAAGGGCTTCGCCCATAGTAGATTCTCTGCACTGGCCTCAGTCCATGAAGGGCTTCGCCCATGGTAGATTCTTTACACTGGCCTCAGTCCATGAAGGGCTCAGTCCATGAAGGGCTTCGCCCATAGTAGATTCTCTGCACTGGCCTCAGTCCATGAAGGGCTTCGCCCATAGGAGATCCTCTGCACTGGCCTCAGTCCATGAAGGGCTTCGCCCATAGTAGATTCTCTGCACTGGCCTCAGTCCATGAAGGGCTTCGCCCATGGTAGATTCTTTACACTGGCCTCAGTCCATGAAGGGCTTCGCCCATGGTAGATTCTTTACTGGCCTCAGTCCATGAAGGGCTTCGCCCATAGTAGATTCTCTGCACTGGCCTCAGTCCATGAAGGGCTTCGCCCATAGTAGATTCTCTGCACTGGCCTCAGTCCATGAAGGGCTTCGCCCATGGTAGATTCTTTACACTGGCCTCAGTCCATGAAGGGCTTCGCCCATAGTAGATTCTCTGCACTGGCCTCAGTCAATGAAGGGCTTCGCCCATAGTAGATTCTCTGCACTGGCCTCAGTCCATGAAGGGCTTCGCCCATAGTAGATTCTCTGCACTGGCCTCAGTCCATGAAGGGCTTCGCCCATAGTAGATTCTCTGCACTGGCCTCAGTCCATGAAGGGCTTCGCCCATGGTAGATTCTTTACACTGGCCTGAGTCCATGAAGGGCTTCGCCCATAGTAGATTCTCTGCACTGGCCTCAGTCAATGAAGGGCTTCGCCCATAGTAGATTCTCTGCACTGGCCTCAGTCCATGAAGGGCTTCGCCCATAGTAGATTCTCTGCACTGGCCTCAGTCCATGAAGGGCTTCGCCCATAGTAGATTCTCTGCACTGGCCTCAGTCCATGAAGGGCTTCGCCCATAATAGATTCTCTGTACTGGCCTCAGTCCATGAAGGGCTTCGCCCATGGTAGATTCTTTACACTGGCCTCAGTCCATGAAGGGCTTCGCCCATAGTAGATTCTCTGCACTGGCCTCAGTCAATGAAGGGCTTCGCCCATAGTAGATTCTCTGCACTGGCCTCAGTCCATGAAGGGCTTCGCCCATGGTAGATTCTTTACACTGGCCTCAGTCCATGAAGGGCTTCGCCCATGGTAGATTCTTTATTGGCCTCAGTCCATGAAGGGCTTCGCCCATAGTAGATTCTCTGCACTGGCCTCAGTCCATGAAGGGCTTCGCCCATAGTAGATTCTCTGCACTGGCCTCAGTCCATGAAGGGCTTCGCCCATGGTAGATTCTCTGCGCTGGCCTCAGTCCATGAAGGGCTTCGCCCATAGTAGATTCTCTGCACTGGCCTCAGTCCATGAAGGGCTTCGCCCATGGTAGATTCTTTACACTGGCCTCAGTCCATGAAGGGCTTCGCCCAAGGTAGATTCTTTACTGGCCTCAGTCCATGAAGGGCTTCGCCCATGGTAGATTCTTTACACTGGCCTCAGTCCATGAAGGGCTTCGCCCATAGTAGATTCTCTGCACTGGCCTCAGTCAATGAAGGGCTTCGCCCATAGTAGATTCTCTGCACTGGCCTCAGTCCATGAAGGGCTTCGCCCATAGTAGATTCTCTGCACTGGCCTCAGTCCATGAAGGGCTTCGCCCATGGTAGATTCTTTACACTGGCCTCAGTCCATGAAGGGCTTCGCGCATAGTAGATTCTCTGCACTGGCCTCAGTCAATGAAGGGCTTCGCCCATAGTAGATTCTCTGCACTGGCCTCAGTCCATGAAGGGCTTCGCCCATAGTAGATTCTCTGCACTGGCCTCAGTCCATGAAGGGCTTCGCCCATAGTAGATTCTCTGTACTGGCCTCAGTCCATGAAGGGCTTCGCCCATGGTAGATTCTTTACACTGGCCTCAGTCCATGAAGGGCTTCGCCCATAGTAGATTCTCTGCACTGGCCTCAGTCAATGAAGGGCTTCGCCCATAGTAGATTCTCTGCACTGGCCTCAGTCCATGAAGGGCTTCGCCCATGGTAGATTCTTTACACTGGCCTCAGTCCATGAAGGGCTTCGCCCATGGTAGATTCTTTACTGGCCTCAGTCCATGAAGGGCTTCGCCCATAGTAGATTCTCTGCACTGGCCTCAGTCCATGAAGGGCTTCGCCCATAGTAGATTCTCTGCACTGGCCTCAGTCCATGAAGGGCTTCGCCCATGGTAGATTCTCTGCGCTGGCCTCAGTCCATGAAGGGCTTCGCCCATAGTAGATTCTCTGCACTGGCCTCAGTCCATGAAGGGCTTCGCCCATGGTAGATTCTTTACTGGCCTCAGTCCATGAAGGGCTTCGCCCATAGTAGATTCTCTGCACTGGCCTCAGTCCATGAAAGGCTTCGCCCATAGTAGATTCTCTGCACTGGCCTCAGTCCATGAAGGGCTTTGCCCATGGTAGATTCTTTACACTGGCCTCAGTCCATGAAGGGCTTCGCCCATAGTAGATTCTCTGCACTGGCCTCAGTCAATGAAGGGCTTCGCCCATAGTAGATTCTCTGCACTGGCCTCAGTCCATGAACTGCTTCGCCCATAGTAGATTCTCTGCACTGGCCTCAGTCAATGAAGGGCTTCGCCCATAGTAGATTCTCTGCACTGGCCTCAGTCCATGAAGGGCTTCGCCCATAGTAGATTCTCTGCACTGGCCTCAGTCCATGAAGGGCTTCGCCCATAGTATATTCTCTGCACTGGCCTCAGTCCATGAACTGCTTCGCCCATAGTAGATTCTCTGCACTGGCCTCAGTCAATGAAGGGCTTCGCCCATAGTAGATTCTCTGCACTGGCCTCAGTCCATGAAGGGCTTTGCCCATGGTAGATTCTTTACACTGGCCTCAGTCCATGAAGGGCTTCGCCCATAGTAGATTCTCTGCACTGGCCTCAGTCAATGAAGGGCTTCGCCCATAGTAGATTCTCTGCACTGGCCTCAGTCCATGAACTGCTTCGCCCATAGTAGATTCTCTGCACTGGCCTCAGTCAATGAAGGGCTTCGCCCATAGTAGATTCTCTGCACTGGCCTCAGTCCATGAAGGGCTTCGCCCATAGTAGATTCTCTGCACTGGCCTCAGTCCATGAAAGGCTTCGCCCATAGTAGATTCTCTGCACTGGCCTCAGTCCATGAAGGGCTTTGCCCATGGTAGATTCTTTACACTGGCCTCAGTCCATGAAGGGCTTCGCCCATAGTAGATTCTCTGCACTGGCCTCAGTCAATGAAGGGCTTCGCCCATAGTAGATTCTCTGCACTGGCCTCAGTCCATGAACTGCTTCGCCCATAGTAGATTCTCTGCACTGGCCTCAGTCAATGAAGGGCTTCGCCCATAGTAGATTCTCTGCACTGGCCTCAGTCCATGAAGGGCTTCGCCCATAGTAGATTCTCTGCACTGGCCTCAGTCCATGAAGGGCTTCGCCCATAGTAGATTCTCTGCACTGGCCTCAGTCCATGAAGGGCTTCGCCCATGGTAGATTCTCTGCGCTGGCCTCAGTCCATGAAGGGCTTCGCCCATAGTAGATTCTCTGCACTGGCCTCAGTCCATGAAGGGCTTCGCCCATGGTAGATTCTTTACTGGCCTCAGTCCATGAAGGGCTTCGCCCATAGTAGATTCTCTGCACTGGCCTCAGTCCATGAAAGGCTTCGCCCATAGTAGATTCTCTGCACTGGCCTCAGTCCATGAAGGGCTTTGCCCATGGTAGATTCTTTACACTGGCCTCAGTCCATGAAGGGCTTCGCCCATAGTAGATTCTCTGCACTGGCCTCAGTCAATGAAGGGCTTCGCCCATAGTAGATTCTCTGCACTGGCCTCAGTCCATGAACTGCTTCGCCCATAGTAGATCCTCTGCACTGGCCTCAGTCCATGAAGGGCTTCGCCCATAGTAGATTCTCTGCACTGGCCTCAGTCCATGAAGGGCTTAGCCCATGGTAGATTCTTTACACTGGCCTCAGTCCATGAAGGGCTTCGCCCATGGTAGATTCTTTACTGGCCTCAGTCCATGAAGGGCTTCGCCCATAGTAGATTCTCTGCACTGGCCTCAGTCCATGAAGGGCTTCGCCCATAGTAGATTCTCTGCACTGGCCTCAGTCCATGAAGGGCTTCGCCCATGGTAGATTCTTTACACTGGCCTCAGTCCATGAAGGGCTTCGCCCATAGTAGATTCTCTGCACTGGCCTCAGTCAATGAAGGGCTTCGCCCATAGTAGATTCTCTGCACTGGCCTCAGTCCATGAAGGGCTTCGCCCATAGTAGATTCTCTGCACTGGCCTCAGTCCATGAAGGGCTTCGCCCATAGTAGATTCTCTGCACTGGCCTCAGTCCATGAAGGGCTTCGCCCATGGTAGATTCTTTACACTGGCCTGAGTCCATGAAGGGCTTCGCCCATAGTAGATTCTCTGCACTGGCCTCAGTCAATGAAGGGCTTCGCCCATAGTAGATTCTCTGCACTGGCCTCAGTCCATGAAGGGCTTCGCCCATAGTAGATTCTCTGCACTGGCCTCAGTCCATGAAGGGCTTCGCCCATAGGAGATCCTCTGCACTGGCCTCAGTCCATGAAGGGCTTCGCCCATAGTAGATTCTCTGCACTGGCCTCAGTCCATGAAGGGCTTCGCCCATGGTAGATTCTTTACACTGGCCTCAGTCCATGAAGGGCTTCGCCCATAGTAGATTCTCTGCACTGGCCTCAGTCAATGAATTGCTTCGCCCATAGTAGATTCTCTGCACTGGCCTCAGTCCATGAATTGCTTCGCCCATAGTAGATTCTCTGCACTAGCCTCAGTCCATGAAGGGCTTCGCCCATAGGAGATCCTCTGCACTGGCCTCAGTCCATGAAGGGCTTCGCCCATAGTAGATTCTCTGCACTGGCCTCAGTCCATGAAGGGCTTCGCCCATGGTAGATTCTTTACTGGCCTCAGTCCATGAAGGGCTTCGCCCATAGTAGATTCTCTGCACTGGCCTCAGTCAATGAAGGGCTTCGCCCATAGTAGATTCTCTGCACTGGCCTCAGTCCATGAAGGGCTTCGCCCATAGTAGATTCTCTGCACTGGCCTCAGTCCATGAAGGGCTTCGCCCATAGTAGATTCTCTGCACTGGCCTCAGTCCATGAAGGGCTTCGCCCATGGTAGATTCTTTACTGGCCTCAGTCCATGAAGGGCTTCGCCCATAGTAGATTCTCTGCACTGGCCTCAGTCCATGAAGGGCTTCGCCCATAGTAGATTCTCTGCACTGGCCTCAGTCCATGAAGGGCTTCGCCCATAGTAGATTCTCTGCACTGGCCTCAGTCCATGAAGGGCTTCGCCCGTGGTAGATTCTTTACACTGGCCTCAGTCCATGAAGGGCTTCGCCCATAGTAGATTCTCTGCACTGGCCTCAGTCAATGAAGGGCTTCGCCCATAGTAGATTCTCTGCACTGGCCTCAGTCCATGAAGGGCTTCGCCCATGGTAGATTCTCTGCACTGGCCTCAGTCCATGAAGGGCTTCGCCCATGGTAGATTCTCTGCGCTGGCCTCAGTCCATGAAGGGCTTCGCCCATGGTAGATTCTCTGCACTGGCCTCAGTCCATGAAGGGCTTCGCCCATGGTAGATTCTCTGCGCTGGCCTCAGTCCATGAAGGGATTCGCCCATAGTAGATTCTCTGCACTGGCCTCAGTCCATGAAGGGCTTCGCCCATGGTAGATTCTTTACACTGGCCTCAGTCCATGAAGGGCTTCGCCCATGGTAGATTCTTTACTGGCCTCAGTCCATGAAGGGCTTCGCCCATAGTAGATTCTCTGCACTGGCCTCAGTCCATGAAGGGCTTCGCCCATAGTAGATTCTCTGCACTGGCCTCAGTCCATGAAGGGCTTCGCCCATGGTAGATCCTTTACACTGGCCTCAGTCCATGAAGGGCTTCGCCCATAGTAGATTCTCTGCACTGGCCTCAGTCAATGAAGGGCTTCGCCCATAGTAGATTCTCTGCACTGGCCTCAGTCCATGAAGGGCTTCGCCCATAGTAGATTCTCTGCACTGGCCTCAGTCCATGAAGGGCTTCGCCCATAGTAGATTCTCTGCACTGGCCTCAGTCCATGAAGGGCTTCGCCCATGGTAGATTCTTTACACTGGCCTCAGTCCATGAAGGGCTTCGCCCATAGTAGATTCTCTGCACTGGCCTCAGTCCATGAAGGGCTTCGCCCATGGTAGATTCTCTGCGCTGGCCTCAGTCCATGAAGGGCTTCGCCCATGGTAGATTCTTTACACTGGCCTCAGTCCATGAAGGGCTTCGCCCATAGTAGATTCTCTGCACTGGCCTCAGTCCATGAAGGGCTTCGCCCATGGTAGATTCTCTGCGCTGGCCTCAGTCCATGAAGGGCTTCGGCGATGGTAGATTCTCTGCGCTGGCCTCAGTCCATGAAGGGCTTCGCCCATGGTAGATTCTCTGCACTGGCCTCAGTCCATGAAGGGCTTCGCCCATGGTAGATTCTCTGCGCTGGCCCCAGTCCATGAAGGGCTTCGCCCATAGTAGATTCTCTGCACTGGCCTCAGTCCATGAAGCGCTTCGCCCATGGTAGATTCTTTACACTGGCCTCAGTTCATGAAGGGCTACGCCCATAGGAGATCCTCTGCACTGGCCTCAGTCCATGAAGGGCTTCGCCCATAGTAGATTCTCTGCACTGGCCTCAGTCCATGAAGGGCTTCGCCCATAGTAGATTCTCTGCACTGGCCTCAGTCCATGAAGGGCTTCGCCCATGGTAGATTCTTTACACTGGCCTCAGTCCATGAAGGGCTTCGCCCATAGTAGATTCTCTGCGCTGGCCCCAGTCCATGAAGGGCTTCGCCCATAGTAGATTCTCTGCACTGGCCTCAGTCCATGAAGCGCTTCGCCCATGGTAGATTCTTTACACTGGCCTCAGTTCATGAAGGGCTACGCCCATAGGAGATCCTCTGCACTGGCCTCAGTCCATGAAGGGCTTCGCCCATAGTAGATTCTCTGCACTGGCCTCAGTCCATGAAGGGCTTCGCCCATAGTAGATTCTCTGCACTGGCCTCAGTCCATGAAGGGCTTCGCCCATAGTAGATTCTCTGCACTGGCCTCAGTCCTAGAAGGGCTTCGCCCATGGTAGATTCTTTACACTGGCCTCAGTCCATGAAGGGCTTCGCCCATAGTAGATTCTCTGCACTGGCCTCAGTCAATGAAGGGCTTCGCCCATAGTAGATTCTCTGCACTGGCCTCAGTCCATGAAGGGCTTCGCCCATAGTAGATTCTCTGCACTGGCCTCAGTCCATGAAGGTCTTCGCCCATAGTAGATTCTCTGCACTGGCCTCAGTCTATGAAGGGCTTCGCCCATAGTAGATTCTCTGCACTGGTCTCAGTCCATGAAGGGCTTCGCCCACAGTAGATTCTCTGCACTGGCCTCAGTCCATGAAGGGCTTCGCCCATGGTAGATTCTTTACACTGGCCTCAGTCCATGAAGGGCTTCGCCCATAGGAGATCCTCTGCACTGGCCTCAGTCCATGAAGGGCTTCGCCCATAGTAGATTCTCTGCACTGGCCTCAGTCCATGAAGGGCTTCGCCCATGGTAGATTCTTTACACTGGCCTCAGTTCATGAAGGGCTTCGCCCATAGTAGATTCTCTGCACTGGCCTCAGTCCATGAAGGGCTTCGCCCATAGTAGATTCTCTGCACTGGCCTCAGTCCATGAAGGGCTTCGCCCATTGTAGATTCTCTGCACTGGCCTCAGTCCATGAAGGGCTTCGCCCATGGTAGATTCTCTGCGCTGGCCTCAGTCCATGAAGGGCTTCGCCCATGGTAGATTCTCTGCACTGGCCTCAGTCCATGAAGGGCTTCGCCCATGGTAGATTCTCTGCGCTGGCCTCAGTCCATGAAGGGCTTCGCCCATTGTAGATTCTCTGCACTGGCCTCAGTCCATGAAGGGCTTCGCCCATGGTAGATTCTTTACACTGGCCTCAGTCCATGAAGGGCTTCGCCCATGGTAGATTCTTTACTGGCCTCAGTCCATGAAGGGCTTCGCCCATAGTAGATTCTCTGCACTGGCCTCAGTCCATGAAGGGCTTCGCCCATAGTAGATTCTCTGCACTGGCCTCAGTCCATGAAGGGCTTCGCCCATGGTAGATTCTTTACACTGGCCTCAGTCCATGAAGGGCTTCGCCCATAGTAGATTCTCTGCACTGGCCTCAGTCCATGAAGGGCTTCGCCCATAGTAGATTCTCTGCACTGGCCTCAGTCCATGAAGGGCTTCGAACATAGTAGATTCTCTGCACTGGCCTCAGTCCATGAAGGGCTTCGCCCATAGTAGATTCTCTGCACTGGCCTCAGTCCATGAAGGGCTTCGCCCATGGTAGATTCTTTACTGGCCTCAGTCCATGAAGGGCTTCGCCCATGGTAGATTCTTTACACTGGCCTCAGTTCATGAAGGGCTTCGCCCATAGGAGATCCTCTGCACTGGCCTCAGTCCATGAAGGGCTTCGCCCATAGTAGATTCTCTGCACTGGCCTCAGTCCATGAAGGGCTTCGCCCATGGTAGATTCTTTACACTGGCCTAAGTCCATGAAGGGCTTCGCCCGTGGTAGATTCTTTACACTGGCCTCAGTCCATGAAGGGCTTCGCCCATAGGAGATCCTCTGCACTGGCCTCAGTCCATGAAGGGCTTCGCCCATAGTAGATTCTCTGCACTGGCCTCAGTCCATGAAGGGCTTCGCCCATAGTAGATTCTCTGCACTGGCCTCAGTCCATGAAGGGCTTCGCCCATGGTAGATTCTTTACACTGGCCTAAGTCCATGAAGGGCTTCGCCCGTGGTAGATTCTTTACACTGGCCTCAGTCCATGAAGGGCTTCGCCCATAGTAGATTCTCTGCACTGGCCTCAGTCCATGAAGGGCTTCGCCCATGGTAGATTATTTACACTGGCCTCAGTCCATGAAGGGCTTCGCCCATAGTAGATTCTCTGCGCTGGCCTCAGTCCATGAAGGGCTTCGGCCATGGTAGATTCTCTGCGCTGGCCTCAGTCCATGAAGGGCTTCGCCCATAGTAGATTCTCTGCACTGGCCTCAGTCCATGAAGGGCTTCGCCCATGGTAGATTCTTTACACTGGCCTCAGTCCATGAAGGGCTTCGCCCATGGTAGATTCTTTACTGGCCTCAGTCCATGAAGGGCTTCGCCCATAGTAGATTCTCTGCACTGGCCTCAGTCCATGAAGGGCTTCGCCCATAGTAGATTCTCTGCACTGGCCTCAGTCCATGAAGGGCTTCGCCCATAGTAGATTCTCTGCACTGGCCTCATTCCATGAAGGGCTTCGCCCATGGTAGATTCTTTACTGGCCTCAGTCCATGAAGGGCTTCGCCCATGGTAGATTCTTTACACTGGCCTCAGTTCATGAAGGGCTTCGCCCATAGGAGATCCTCTGCACTGGCCTCAGTCCATGAAGGGCTTCGCCCATAGTAGATTCTCTGCACTGGCCTCAGTCCATGAAGGGCTTCGCCCATAGTAGATTCTCTGCACTGGCCTCAGTCCATGAAGGGCTTCGCCCATGGTAGATTCTTTACACTGGCCTAAGTCCATGAAGGGCTTCGCCCGTGGTAGATTCTTTACACTGGCCTCAGTCCATGAAGGGCTTCGCCCATAGTAGATTCTCTGCACTGGCCTCAGTCCATGAAGGGCTTCGCCCATGGTAGATTCTTTACACTGGCCTCAGTCCATGAAGGGCTTCGCCCATAGTAGATTCTCTGCGCTGGCCTCAGTCCATGAAGGGCTTCGGCCATGGTAGATTCTCTGCGCTGGCCTCAGTCCATGAAGGGCTTCACCCATGGTAGATTCTCTGCACTGGCCTCAGTCCATGAAGGGCTTCGCCCATAGTAGATTCTCTGCACTGGCCTCAGTCCATGAAGGGCTTCGGCCATGGTAGATTCTTTACACTGGCCTAAGTCCATGAAGGGCTTCGCCCGTGGTAGATTCTTTACACTGGCCTCAGTCCATGAAGGGCTTCGCCCATAGTAGGTTCTCTGCACTGGCCTCAGTCCATGAAGGGCTTCGCCCATAGTAGATTCTCTGCACTGGCCTCAGTCCATGAAGGGCTTCGCCCATAGTAGATTCTCTGCACTGGCCTCAGTCCATGAAGGGCTTCGCCCATAGTAGATTCTCTGCACTGGCCTCATTCCATGAAGGGCTTCGCCCATGGTAGATTCTTTACTGGCCTCAGTCCATGAAGGGCTTCGCCCATGGTAGATTCTTTACACTGGCCTCAGTTCATGAAGGGCTTCGCCCATAGGAGATCCTCTGCACTGGCCTCAGTCCATGAAGGGCTTCGCCCATAGTAGATTCTCTGCACTGGCCTCAGTCCATGAAGGGCTTCGCCCATAGTAGATTCTCTGCACTGGCCTCAGTCCATGAAGGGCTTCGCCCATAGTAGATTCTCTGCACTGGCCTCAGTCCATGAAGGGCTTCGCCCATGGTAGATTCTTTACACTGGCCTCAGTCCATGAAGGGCTTCGCCCATAGTAGATTCTCTGCACTGGCCTCAGTCCATGAAGGGCTTCGCCCATAGTAGATTCTCTGCACTGGCCTCAGTCCATGAAGGGCTTCGCCCATAGTAGATTCTCTGCACTGGCCTCAGTCCATGAAGGGCTTCGCCCATGGTAGATTCTTTACACTGGCCTCAGTCCATGAAGGGCTTCGCCCATGGTAGATTCTTTACTGGCCTCAGTCCATGAAGGGCTTCGCCCATAGTAGATTCTCTGCACTGGCCTCAGTCAATGAAGGGCTTCGCCCATAGTAGATTCTCTGCACTGGCCTCAGTCCATGAAGGGCTTCGCCCATAGTAGATTCTCTGCACTGGCCTCAGTCCATGAAGGGCTTCGCCCATGGTAGATTCTCTGCGCTGGCCTCAGTCCATGAAGGGCTTCGCCCATGGTAGATTCTCTGCACTGGCCTCAGTCCATGAAGGGCTTCGCCCATAGTAGATTCTCTGCACTGGCCTCAGTCCATGAAGGGCTTCGCCCATGGTAGATTCTTTACACTGGCCTCAGTCCATGAAGGGCTTCGCCCATAGTAGATTCTCTGCACTGGCCTCAGTCAATGAAGGGCTTCGCCCATAGTAGATTCTCTGCACTGGCCTCAGTCCATGAAGGGCTTCGCCCATAGTAGATTCTCTGCACTGGCCTCAGTCCATGAAGGGCTTCGCCCATAGTAGATTCTCTGCACTGGCCTCAGTCCATGAAGGGCTTCGCCCATGGTAGATTCTCTGCACTGGCCTCAGTCCATGAAGGGCTTCGCCCATGGTAGATTCTCTGCGCTGGCCTCAGTCCATGAAGGGCTTCGCCCATAGTAGATTCTCTGCACTGGCCTCAGTCCATGAAGGGCTTCGCCCATGGTAGATTCTTTACACTGGCCTCAGTCCATGAAGGGCTTCGCCCATGGTAGATTCTTTACTGGCCTCAGTCCATGAAGGGCTTCGCCCATAGTAGATTCTCTGCACTGGCCTCAGTCCATGAAGGGCTTCGCCCATAGTAGATTCTCTGCACTGGCCTCAGTCCATGAAGGGCTTCGCCCATGGTAGATTCTTTACACTGGCCTCAGTCCATGAAGGGCTTCGCCCATGGTAGATTCTTTACTGGCCTCAGTCCATGAAGGGCTTCGCCCATAGTAGATTCTCTGCACTGGCCTCAGTCCATGAAGGGCTTCGCCCATGGTAGATTCTTTACACTGGCCTCAGTCCATGAAGGGCTTCGCCCATAGTAGATTCTCTGCACTGGCCTCAGTCAATGAAGGGCTTCGCCCATAGTAGATTCTCTGCACTGGCCTCAGTCCATGAAGGGCTTCGCCCATAGTAGATTCTCTGCACTGGCCTCAGTCCATGAAGGGCTTCGCCCATAGTAGATTCTCTGCACTGGCCTCAGTCCATGAAGGGCTTCGCCCATGGTAGATTCTCTGCGCTGGCCTCAGTCCATGAAGGGCTTCGGCCATGGTAGATTCTCTGCGCTGGCCTCAGTCCATGAAGGGCTTCGCCCATGGTAGATTCTCTGCACTGGCCTCAGTCCATGAAGGGCTTCGCCCATGGTAGATTCTCTGCGCTGGCCTCAGTCCATGAAGGGCTTCGCCCATGGTAGATTCTTTACACTGGCCTCAGTTCATGAAGGGCTTCGCCCATAGGAGATCCTCTGCACTGGCCTCAGTCCATGAAGGGCTTCGCCCATGGTAGATTCTTTACACTGGCCTCAGTTCATGAAGGGCTTCGCCCATAGGAGATCCTCTGCACTGGCCTCAGTCCATGAAGGGCTTCGCCCATGGTAGATTCTCTGCACTGGCCTCAGTCCATGAATTGCTTCGCCAATGGTAGATTCTTTACACTGGCCTCAGTTCATGAAGGGCTTCGCCCATAGGAGATCCTCTGCACTGGCCTCAGTCCATGAAGGGCTTCGCCCATGGTAGATTCTCTGCACTGGCCTCAGTCCATGAAGGGCTTCGCCCATAGTAGATTCTCTGCGCTGGCCTCAGTCCATGAAGGGCTTCGCCCATGGTAGATTCTCTGCACTGGCCTCAGTCCATGAAGGGCTTCGCCCATGGTAAGGGCTTCGCCCATAGTAGATTCTCTGCACTGGCCTCAGTCCATGAAGGGCTTCGCCCATGGTAGGGGCTTCGCCCATAGTAGATTCTCTGCACTGGCCTCAGTCCATGAAGGGCTTCGCCCATGGTAGATTCTTTACACTGGCCTCAGTCCATGAAGGGCTTCGCCCATGGTAGATTCTTTACTGGCCTCAGTCCATGAAGGGCTTCGCCCATAGTAGATTCTCTGCACTGGCCTCAGTCCATGAAGGGCTTCGCCCATGGTAGATTCTTTACACTGGCCTCAGTCCATGAAGGGCTTCGCCCATAGTAGATTCTCTGCACTGGCCTCAGTCAATGAAGGGCTTCGCCCATAGTAGATTCTCTGCACTGGCCTCAGTCCATGAAGGGCTTCGCCCATAGTAGATTCTCTGCACTGGCCTCAGTCCATGAAGGGCTTCGCCCATAGTAGATTCTCTGCACTGGCCTCAGTCCATGAAGGGGCTTCGCCCATGGTAGATTCTCTGCGCTGGCCTCAGTCCATGAAGGGCTTCGGCCATGGTAGATTCTCTGCGCTGGCCTCAGTCCATGAAGGGCTTCGCCCATGGTAGATTCTCTGCACTGGCCTCAGTCCATGAAGGGCTTCGCCCATGGTAGATTCTCTGCGCTGGCCTCAGTCCATGAAGGGCTTCGCCCATGGTAGATTCTTTACACTGGCCTCAGTTCATGAAGGGCTTCGCCCATAGGAGATCCTCTGCACTGGCCTCAGTCCATGAAGGGCTTCGCCCATGGTAGATTCTTTACACTGGCCTCAGTTCATGAAGGGCTTCGCCCATAGGAGATCCTCTGCACTGGCCTCAGTCCATGAAGGGCTTCGCCCATGGTAGATTCTCTGCACTGGCCTCAGTCCATGAAGGGCTTCGCCCATAGTAGATTCTCTGCGCTGGCCTCAGTCCATGAAGGGCTTCGCCCATGGTAGATTCTCTGCACTGGCCTCAGTCCATGAAGGGCTTCGCCCATGGTAGATTCTTTACACTGGCCTCAGTTCATGAAGGGCTTCGCCCATAGGAGATCCTCTGCACTGGCCTCAGTCCATGAAGGGCTTCGCCCATGGTAGATTCTCTGCACTGGCCTCAGTCCATGAATTGCTTCGCCAATGGTAGATTCTTTACACTGGCCTCAGTTCATGAAGGGCTTCGCCCATAGGAGATCCTCTGCACTGGCCTCAGTCCATGAAGGGCTTCGCCCATGGTAGATTCTCTGCACTGGCCTCAGTCCATGAAGGGCTTCGCCCATAGTAGATTCTCTGCGCTGGCCTCAGTCCATGAAGGGCTTCGCCCATGGTAGATTCTCTGCACTGGCCTCAGTCCATGAAGGGCTTCGCCCATGGTAGATTCTCTGCGCTGGCCTCAGTCCATGAAGGGCTTCGCCCATAGTAGATTCTCTGCACTGGCCTCAGTCCATGAAGGGCTTCGCCCATGGTAGATTCTCTGCGCTGGCCTCAGTCCATGAAGGGCTTCGCCCATGGTAGATTCTCTGCGCTGGCCTCAGTCCATGAAGGGCTTCGGCCATGGTAGATTCTCTGCGCTGGCCTCAGTCCATGAAGGGCTTCGCCCATAGTAGATTCTCTGCACTGGCCTCAGTCCATGAAGGGCTTCGCCCATGGTAGATTCTTTACACTGGCCTCAGTCCGTGAAGGGCTTCGCCCATAGGAGATCCTCTGCACTGGCCTCAGTCCATGAAGGGCTTCGCCCATGGTAAATTCTTTACACTGGCCTCCGTCCATGAAGGGCTTCGCCCATGGTAGATTCTTTACACTGGCCTCAGTCCATGAAGGGCTTCGCCCATAGTAGATTCTCTGCACTGACCTCAGTCCATGAATTGCTTCGCCCATAGTAGATTCTCTGCACTGGCCTCAGTCCATGAAGGGCTTCGCCCATAGTAGATTCTCTGCACTGGCCTCAGTCCATGAAGGGCTTCGCCCATGGTAGATTCTCTGCGCTGGCCTCAGTCCATGAAGGGCTTCGCCCATAGGAGATCCTCTGCACTAGCCTCAGTCCATGAAGGGCTTCGCCCATAGTAGATTCTCTGCACTGGCCTCAGTCCATGAAGGGCTTCGCCCATAGTAGATTCTCTGCACTGGCCTCAGTCCATGAAGGGCTTCGCCCATGGTAGATTCTTTACACTGGCCTCAGTCCGTGAAGGGCTTCGCCCATCTGCACTGGCCTCAGTCCATGAAGGGCTTCGCCCATGGTAGATTCTTTACACTGGCCTCAGTCCGTGAAGGGCTTCGCCCATAGGAGATCCTCTGCACTGGCCTCAGTCCATGAAGGGCTTCGCCCATGGTAGATTCTTTACACTGGCCTCAGTCCATGAAGGGCTTCGCCCATAGTAGATTCTCTGCACTGACCTCAGTCCATGAATTGCTTCGCCCATAGTAGATTCTCTGCACTGGCCTCAGTCCATGAAGGGCTTCGCCCATAGTAGATTCTCTGCACTGGCCTCAGTCCATGAAGGGCTTCGCCCATGGTAGATTCTTTACACTGGCCTCAGTCCGTGAAGGGCTTCGCCCATAGTAGATTCTCTGCACTGGCCTCAGTCCATGAATTGCTTCGCCCATAGTAGATTCTCTGCACTGGCCTCAGTCCATGAAGGGCTTCGCCCATAGTAGATTCTCTGCACTGGCCTCAGTCCATGAAGGGCTTCGCCCATGGTAGATTCTTTACACTGGCCTCAGTCCGTGAAGGGCTTCGCCCATAGTAGATTCTCTGCACTGGCCTCAGTCCATGAAGGGCTTCGCCCATAGTAGATTCTCTGCACTGGCCTCAGTCCATGAATTGCTTCGCCCATAGTAGATTCTCTGCACTGGCCTCAGTCCATGAAGGGCTTCGCCCATAGTAGATTCTCTGCACTGGCCTCAGTCCATGAAGGGCTTCGCCCATGGTAGATTCTTTACACTGGCCTCAGTCCGTGAAGGGCTTCGCCCATAGTAGATTCTCTGCACTGGCCTCAGTCCATGAAGGGCTTCACCCATGGCAGATTCTTTACACTGGCCTCAGTCCGTGAAGGGATTCGCCCATAGTAGATTCTCTGCACTGGCCTCAGTCCATGAAGGGCTTCGCCCATGGTAGATTCTTTACACTGGCCTCAGTCCGTGAAGGGCTTCGCCCATAGTAGATTCTCTGCACTGGCCTCAGTCCATGAAGGGCTTCACCCATGGCAGATTCTTTACACTGGCCTCAGTCCATGAAGGGCTTCGCCCATGGTAGATTCTTTACACTGGCCTCAGTCCATGAAGGGCTTCGCCCATGGTAGATTCTTTACACTGGCCTCAGTCCATGAAGGGCTTCGCCCATAGTAGATTCTCTGCACTGGCCTCAGTCCATGAAGGGCTTCGCCCATAGTAGATTCTCTGCACTGGCCTCAGTCCATGAAGGGCTTCGCCCATAGTAGATTCTCTGCACTGGCCTCAGTCCATGAAGGGCTTCGCCCATAGTAGATTCTCTGCACTGGCCCCAGTCCATGAAGGGCTTCGCCCATAGGAGATCCTCTGCACTGGCCTCAGTCCATGAAGGGCTTCGCCCATAGTAGATTCTCTGCACTGGCCTCAGTCCATGAAGGGCTTCGCCCATGGTAGATTCTTTACACTGGCCTCAGTCCGTGAAGGGCTTCGCCCACAGGAGATCCTCTGCACTGGCCTCAGTCCATGAAGGGCTTCGCCCATGGTAGATTCTTTACACTGGCCTCAGTCCATGAAGGGCTTCGCCCATGGTAGATTCTTTACACTGGCCTCAGTCCGTGAAGGGCTTCGCCCATAGTAGATTCTCTGCACTGGCCTCAGTCCATGAATTGCTTCGCCCATAGTAGATTCTCTGCACTGGCCTCAGTCCATGAAGGGCTTCGCCCATAGTAGATTCTCTGCACTGGCCTCAGTCCATGAAGGGCTTCGCCCATGGTAGATTCTTTACACTGGCCTCAGTCCGTGAAGGGCTTCGCCCGTAGTAGATTCTCTGCACTGGCCTCAGTTCATGAAGGGCTTCGCCCATAGGAGATCCTCTGCACTGGCCTCAGTCCATGAAGGGCTTCGCCCATGGTAGATTCTTTACACTGGCCTCAGTCCATGAAGGGCTTCGCCCATGGTAGATTCTTTACACTGGCCTCAGTCCATGAAGGGCTTCGCCCATAGTAGATTCTCTGCACTGGCCTCAGTCCATGAAGGGCTTCGCCCATAGTAGATTCTCTGCACTGGCCTCAGTCCATGAAGGGCTTCGCCCATAGTAGATTCTCTGCACTGGCCTCAGTTCATGAAGGGCTTCGCCCATAGGAGATCCTCTGCACTGGCCTCAGTCCATGAAGGGCTTCGCCCATAGTAGATTCTCTGTACTGGCCTCAGTCCATGAAGGGCTTCGCCCATGGTAGATTCTTTACACTGGCCTCAGTCCGTGAAGGGCTTCGCCCATAGTAGATTCTCTGCACTGGCCTCAGTTCATGAAGGGCTTCGCCCATAGGAGATCCTCTGCACTGACCTCAGTCCATGAAGGGCTTCGCCCATGGTAGATTCTTTACACTGGCCTCAGTCCATGAAGGGCTTCGCCCATGGTAGATTCTTTACACTGGCCTCAGTCCATGAAGGGCTTCGCCCATAGTAGATTCTCTGCACTGGCCTCAGTCCATGAAGGGCTTCGCCCATGGTAGATTCTTTACACTGGCCTCAGTCCATGAAGGGCTTCGCCCATGGTAGATTCTTTACACTGGCCTCAGTCCATGAAGGGCTTCGCCCATAGTAGATTCTCTGCACTGGCCTCAGTCCATGAAGGGCTTCGCCCATAGTAGATTCTCTGCACTGGCCTCAGTCCATGAAGGGCTTCGCCCATAGGAGATCCTCTGCACTGGCCTCAGTCCATGAAGGGCTTCGCCCATAGTAGATTCTCTGCACTGGCCTCAGTCCATGAAGGGCTTCGCCCATAGTAGATTCTCTGCACTGGCCTCAGTCCATGAAGGGCTTCGCCCATAGTAGATTGTCTGCACTGGCCTCAGTCCATGAAGGGCTTCGCCCATGGTAGATTCTTTACACTGGCCTCAGTCCGTGAAGGGCTTCGCCCATAGTAGATTCTGTGCACTGGCCTCAGTTCATGAAGGGCTTCGCCCATAGGAGATCCTCTGCACTGGCCTCAGTCCATGAAGGGCTTCGCCCATAGTAGATTCTCTGCACTGGCCTCAGTCCATGAAGGGCTTCGCCCATAGTAGATTCTCTGCACTGGCCTCAGTCCATGAAGGGCTTCGCCCATGGTAGATTCTTTACACTGGCCTCAGTCCATGAAGGGCTTCGCCCATGGTAGATTCTTTACACTGGCCTCAGTCCATGAAGGGCTTCGCCCATGGTAGATTCTTTACTGGCCTCAGTCCATGAAGGGCTTCGCCCATAGTAGATTCTCTGCACTGGCCTCAGTCCATGAAGGGCTTCGCCCATAGTAGATTCTCTGCACTGGCCTCAGTCCATGAAGGGCTTCGCCCATAGGAGATCCTCTGCACTGGCCTCAGTCCATGAAGGGCTTCGCCCATAGTAGATTCTCTGCACTGGCCTCAGTCCATGAAGGGCTTCGCCCATGGTAGATTCTTTACACTGGCCTCAGTCCATGAAGGGCTTCGCCCATAGTAGATTCTCTGCACTGGCCTCAGTCCATGAAGGGCTTCGCCCATAGTAGATTCTCTGCACTGGCCTCAGTCCATGAAGGGCTTCGCCCATAGTAGATTCTCTGCACTGGCCTCAGTCCATGAAGGGCTTCGCCCATAGTAGATTCTCTGCACTGGCCTCAGTCCATGAAGGGCTTCGCCCATAGCAGATTCTCTGCACTGGCCTCAGTTCATGAAGGGCTTCGCCCATAGTAGATTCTCTGCACTGGCCTCAGTCCATGAAGGGCTTCGCCAATGGTAGATTCTTTACACTGGCCTCAGTCCATGAAGGGCTTCGCCCATGGTAGATTCTTTACACTGGCCTCAGTCCATGAAGGGCTTCGCCCATAGCAGATTCTCTGCACTGGCCTCAGTCCATGAAGGGCTTCGCCTATAGGAGATCCTCTGCACTGGCCTTAGTCCACGAAGGGCTTCGCCCATGGTAGATTCTTTACACTGGCCTCAGTCCATGAAGGGCTTCGCCCATAGTAGATTCTCTGCACTGGCCTCAGTCAATGAAGGGCTTCGCCCATAGTAGATTCTCTGCACTGGCCTCAGTCAATGAAGGGCTTCGCCCATAGTAGATTCTCTGCACTGGCCTCAGTCCATGAAGGGCTTCGCCCATAGTAGATTCTCTGCACTGGCCTCAGTCCATGAAGGGCTTCGCCCATAGTAGATTCTCTGCACTGGCCTCAGTCCATGAAGGGCTTCGCCCATGGTAGATTCTTTACACTGGCCTCAGTCCATGAAGGGCTTCGCCCATAGCAGATTCTCTGCACTGGCCTCAGTCCATGAAGGGCTTCGCCTATAGGAGATCCTCTGCACTGGCCTTAGTCCACGAAGGGCTTCGCCCATGGTAGATTCTTTACACTGGCCTCAGTCCATGAAGGGCTTCGCCCATAGGAGATCCTCTGCACTGGCCTCAGTCCATGAAGGGCTTCGCCCATAGTAGATTCTCTGCACTGGCCTCAGTCCATGAAGGGCTTCGCCCATGGTAGATTCTTTACACTGGCCTCAGTCCATGAAGGGCTTCGCCCATAGTAGATTCTCTGCACTGGCCTCAGTCCATGAAGGGCTTCGCCCATAGTAGATTCTCTGCACTGGCCTCAGTCCATGAAGGGCTTCGCCCATAGTAGATTCTCTGCACTGGCCTCAGTCCATGAAGGGCTTCGCCCATAGTAGATTCTCTGCACTGGCCTCAGTCCATGAAGGGCTTCGCCCATAGTAGATT
Organism: Eristalis pertinax; assembly: GCA_907269125.1. NCBI lineage: Eukaryota > Metazoa > Arthropoda > Insecta > Diptera > Syrphidae > Eristalis > Eristalis pertinax. Next base: position 28,429 of record CAJSMF010000006.1, on the reverse strand, counting down.
CTCTGCACTGGCCTCAGTCCATGAAGGGCTTCGCCCATAGTAGATTCTCTGCACTGGCCTCAGTCAATGAAGGGCTTCGCCCATAGTAGATTCTCTGCACTGGCCTCAGTTCATGAAGGGCTTCGCCCATAGTAGATTCTCTGCACTGGCCTCAGTCCATGAAGGGCTTCGCCCATAGTAGATTCTCTACACTGGCCTCAGTCCATGAAGGGCTTCGCCCATGGTAGATTCTTTACACTGGCCTCAGTCCATGAAGGGCTTCGCCCATAGCAGATTCTCTGCACTGGCCTCAGTCCATGAAGGGCTTCGCCTATAGGAGATCCTCTGCACTGGCCTTAGTCCACGAAGGGCTTCGCCCATGGTAGATTCTTTACACTGGCCTCAGTCCATGAAGGGCTTCGCCCATAGTAGATTCTCTGCACTGGCGTCAGTCAATGAAGGGCTTCGCCCATAGTAGATTCTCTGCACTGGCCTCAGTCCATGAAGGGCTTCGCCCATAGTAGATTCTCTGCACTGGCCTCAGTCCATGAAGGGCTTCGCCCATGGTAGATTCTTTACACTGGCCTCAGTCCATGAAGGGCTTCGCCCACATTAGATTCTCTGCGCTGGCCTCAGTCCATGAAGGGCTTCGCCCACATTAGATTCTCTGCACTGGCCTCAGTCCATGAACGGCTTCGCCCATGGTAGATTCTCTGCGCTGGCCTCAGTCCATGAAGGGCTTCGCCCATGGTAGATTCTTTACACTGGCCTCAGTCCATGAAGGGCTTCGCCCATAGTAGATTCTCTGCACTGGCCTCAGTCAATGAAGGGCTTCGCCCATAGTAGATTCTCTGCACTGGCCTCAGTCAATGAAGGGCTTCGCCCATAGTAGATTCTCTGCACTGGCCTCAGTCCATGAAGGGCTTCGCCCATGGTAGATTCTCTGCGCTGGCCTCAGTCCATGAAGGGCTTCGCCCATGGTAGATTCTTTACACTGGCTTCAGTCCATGAAGAGCTTCGCCCATGGTAGATTCTCTGCGCCGGCCTCAGTCCATGCTTCGCCCATGGTAGATTCTCTGCACTGGCCTCAGTCCATGAAGGGCTTCGCCCATGGTAGATTCTCTGCGCTGGCCTCAGCCCATGAAGGGCTTCGCCCATGGTAGATTCTCTGCGCTGGCCGCAGTCCATGAAGGGCTTCGCCCATGGTAGATTCTTTACACTGACCTCAGTCCATGAAGGGCTTCGCCCATGGTAGATTCTTTACACTGGCCTCAGTCCATGAAGGGCTTCGCCCATAGTAGATTCTCTGCACTGGCCTCAGTCCATGAAGGGCTTCGCCCATAGTAGATTCTCTGCACTGGCCTCAGTCCATGAAGGGCTTCGCCCATAGGAGATCCTCTGCACTGGCCTCAGTCCATGAAGGGCTTCGCCCATAGTAGATTCTCTGCACTGGCCTCAGTCCATGAAGGGCTTCGCCCATAGTAGATTCTCTGCACTGGCCTCAGTCCATGAAGGGCTTCGCCCATAGTAGATTCTCTGCACTGGCCTCAGTTCACGAAGGGCTTCGCCCATAGTAGATTCTCTGCACTGGCCTCAGTCCATGAAGGGCTTCGCCCATGGTAGATTCTTTACACTGGCCTCAGTCCATGAAGGGCTTCGTCCATAGTAGATTCTCTGCACTGGCCTCAGTCCATGAAGGGCTTCGCCCATAGTAGATTCTCTGCACTGGCCTCAGTCCATAAAGGGCTTCGCCCATAGTAGATTCTCTGCACTGGCCTCAGTCCATGAAGGGCTTCGCCCATAGGAGATCCTCTGCACTGGCCTCAGTCCATGAAGGGCTTCGCCCATAGTAGATTCTCTGCACTGGCCTCAGTCCATGAAGGGCTTCGCCCATAGTAGATTCTCTGCACTGGCCTCAGTCCATGAAGGGCTTCGCCCATAGTAGATTCTCTGCACTGGCCTCAGTCCATGAAGGGCTTCGCCCATGGTAGATTCTTTACACTGGCCTCAGTCCATGAAGGGCTTCGCCCATAGTAGATTCTCTGCACTGGCCTCAGTCCATGAAGGGCTTCGCCTATAGGAGATCCTCTGCACTGGCCTTAGTCCACGAAGGGCTTCGCCCATGGTAGATTCTCTGCGCTGGCCTCAGTCCATGAAGGGCTTCGCCCATGGTAGATTCTCTGCACTGGCCTCAGTCCATGAAGGGCTTCGCCCACATTAGATTCTCTGCACTGGCCTCAGTCCATGAAGGGCTTCGCCCATGGTAGATTCTCTGCGCTGGCCTCAGTCCATGAAGGGCTTCGCCCATGGTAGATTCTTTACACTGGCCTCAGTCCATGAAGGGCTTCGCCCATAGTAGATTCTCTGCACTGGCCTCAGTCCATGAAGGGCTTCGCCTATAGGAGATCCTCTGCACTGGCCTTAGTCCACGAAGGGCTTCGCCCATGGTAGATTCTCTGCGCTGGCCTCAGTCCATGAAGGGCTTCGCCCATGGTAGATTCTTTACACTGGCCTCAGTTCATGAAGGACTTCGCCCATAGTAGATTCTCTGCACTGGCCTCAGTCCATGAAGGGCTTCGCCCATGGTAGATTCTTTACACTGGCCTCAGTCCATGAAGGGCTTCGCCCATAGTAGATTCTCTGCACTGGCCTCAGTCCATGAAGGGCTTCGCCTATAGGAGATCCTCTGCACTGGCCTTAGTCCACGAAGGGCTTCGCCCATGGTAGATTCTCTGCGCTGGCCTCAGTCCATGAAGGGCTTCGCCCATAGTAGATTCTCTGCACTGGCCTCAGTCCATGAAGGGCTTCGCCCATGGTAGATTCTTTACACTGGCCTCAGTCCATGAAGGGCTTCGCCCACATTAGATTCTCTGCACTGGCCTCAGTCCATGAAGGGCATCGCCCATGGTAGATTCTCTGCGCTGGCCTCAGTTCATGAAGGGCTTCGCCCACATTAGATTCTCTGCACTGGCCTCAGTCCATGAAGGGCTTCGCCCATGGTAGATTCTCTGCGCTGGCTTCAGTCCATGAAGGGCTTCGCCCATGGTAGATTCTTAACACTGGCCTCAGTCCATGAAGGGCTTCGCCCATAGTAGATTCTCTGCACTGGCCTCGCTCCATGAAGGGCTTCGCCCATGGTAGATTCTTTACACTGGCCTCAGTCCATGAAGGGCTTCGCCCATGGTAGATTCTCTGCACTGGCCTCAGTCCATGAAGGGCTTCGCCCATGGTAGATTCTTTACACTGGCCTCAGTCCATGAAGGGCTTCGCCCATGGTAGATTCTTTACACTGGCCTCAGTCCATGAAGGGCTTCGCCCATAGTAGATTCTCTGCACTGGCCTCAGTCCATGAAGGGCTTCGCCCACATTAGATTCTCTGCACTGGCCTCAGTCCATGAAGGGCATCGCCCATGGTAGATTCTCTGCGCTGGCCTCAGTTCATGAAGGGCTTCGCCCACATTAGATTCTCTGCACTGGCCTCAGTCCATGAAGGGCTTCGCCCATGGTAGATTCTCTGCGCTGGCCTCAGTCCATGAAGGGCTTCGCCCATGGTAGATTCTTAACACTGGCCTCAGTCCATGAAGGGCTTCGCCCATAGTAGATTCTCTGCACTGGCCTCAGTCCATGAAGGGCTTCGCCCATGGTAGATTCTTTACACTGGCCTCAGTCCATGAAGGGCTTCGCCCATAGTAGATTCTCTGCACTGGCCTCAGTCCATGAAGGGCTTCGCCTATAGGAGATCCTCTGCACTGGCCTTAGTCCACGAAGGGCTTCGCCCATGGTAGATTCTCTGCGCTGGCCTCAGTCCATGAAGGGCTTCGCCCATAGTAGATTCTCTGCACTGGCCTCAGTCCATGAAGGGCTTCGCCCACATTAGATTCTCTGCACTGGCCTCAGTCCATGAAGGGCATCGCCCATGGTAGATTCTCTGCGCTGGGCTCAGTCCATGAAGGGCTTCGCCCATAGTAGATTTTCTGCACTGGCCTCAGTCCATGAAGGGCTTCGGCCACATTAGATTCTCTGCACTGGCCTCAGTCCATGAAGGGCATCGCCCATGGTAGATTCTCTGCGCTGGCCTCAGTCCATGAAGGGCTTCGCCCACATTAGATTCTCTGCACTGGCCTCAGTCCATGAAGGGCTTCGCCCATGGTAGATTCTCTGCGCTGGGCTCAGTCCATGAAGGGCTTCGCCCATGGCAGATTCTCTGCGCTGGCCTCAGTCCATGAAGGGCTTCGCCCACATTAGATTCTCTGCACTGGCCTCAGTCCATGAAGGGCTTCGCCCATGGAAGATTCTTTACACTGGCCTCAGTCCATGAAGGGCTTCGCCCATGGTAGATTCTTTACACTGGCCTCAGTCCATGAAGGGCTTCGCCCATGGTAGATTCTTTACACTGGCCTCAGTCCATGAAGAGCTTCGCAAATGGTAGATTCTCTGCGCTGGCCTGAGTCCATGAAGGGCTTCGCCCATAGTAGATTCTCTGCGCTGGCCTCAGTCCATGAAGGGCTTCGCCCACATTAGATTCTCTGCACTGGCCTCAGTCCATGAAGGGCTTCGCCCATGGTAGATTCTCTTCGCTGGCCTCAGTCCATGAAGGGCTTCGCCCATGGTAGATTCTCTGCGCTGGCCTCAGTCCATGAAGGGCTTCGCCCACATTAGATTCTCTGCACTGGCCTCAGTCCATGAAGGGCTTCGCCCATGGTAGATTCTCTGCGCTGGGCTCAGTCCATGAAGGGCTTCGCCCATGGCAGATTCTCTGCGCTGGCCTCAGTCCATGAAGGGCTTCGCCCACATTAGATTCTCTGCACTGGCCTCAGTCCATGAAGGGCTTCGCCCATGGAAGATTCTTTACACTGGCCTCAGTCCATGAAGGGCTTCGCCCATGGTAGATTCTTTACACTGGCCTCAGTCCATGAAGGGCTTCGCCCATGGTAGATTCTTTACACTGGCCTCAGTCCATGAAGAGCTTCGCAAATGGTAGATTCTCTGCGCTGGCCTCAGTCCATGAAGGGCTTCGCCCACATTAGATTCTCTGCACTGGCCTCAGTCCATGAAGGGCTTCGCCCATGGTAGATTCTCTTCGCTGGCCTCAGTCCATGAAGGGCTTCGCCCATGGTAGGTTCTTTACACTGGCTTCAGTCCATGAAGAGCTTCGCCCATGGTAGATTCTCTGCGCTGGCCTCAGTCCATGAAGGGCTTCGCCCATAGTAGATTCTCTGCGCTGGCCGCAGTCCATGAAGGGCTTCGCCCATGGTAAATTCTTTAAACTGGCCTCAGTCCATGAAGGGCTTCGCCCATGGTAGATTCTCTTCGCTGGCCTCAGTCCATGAAGGGCTTCGCCCATGGTAGATTCTCTGCGCTGGCCTCAGTCCATGAAGGGCTTCGCCCACATTAGATTCTCTGCACTGGCCTCAGTCCATGAAGGGCTTCGCCCATGGTAGATTCTCTGCGCTGGGCTCAGTCCATGAAGGGCTTCGCCTATGGCAGATTCTCTGCGCTGGCCTCAGTCCATGAAGGGCTTCGCCCACATTAGATTCTCTGCACTGGCCTCAGTCCATGAAGGGCTTCGCCCATGGAAGATTCTTTACACTGGCCTCAGTCCATGAAGGGCTTCGCCCATGGTAGATTCTTTACAGTGGCCTCAGTCCATGAAGAGCTTCGCAAATGGTAGATTCTCTGCGCTGGCCTCAGTCCATGAAGGGCTTCGCCCACATTAGATTCTCTGCACTGGCCTCAGTCCATGAAGGGCTTCGCCCATGGTAGATTCTCTGCGCTGGCCTCAGTCCATGAAGGGCTTCGCCCATGGTAGATTCTCTGCGCTGGCCTCAGTCCATGAAGGGCTTCGCCCACATTAGATTCTCTGCACTGGCCTCAGTCCATGAAGGGCTTCGCCCATGGTAGATTCTCTGCGCTGGGCTCAGTCCATGAAGGGCTTCGCCCATGGTAGATTCTCTGCGCTGGCCTCAGTCCATGAAGGGCTTCGCCCACATTAGATTCTCTGCACTGGCCTCAGTCCATGAAGGGCTTCGCCCATGGTAGATTCTTTACACTGGCCTCAGTCCATGAAGGGCTTCGCCCATGGTAGATTCTTTACAGTGGCCTCAGTCCATGAAGAGCTTCGCAAATGGTAGATTCTCTGCGCTGGCCTCAGTCCATGAAGGGCTTCGCCCACATTAGATTCTCTGCACTGGCCTCAGTCCATGAAGGGCTTCGCCCATGGTAGATTCTCTTCGCTGGCCTCAGTCCATGAAGGGCTTCGCCCATTGTAGATTCTCTGCGCTGGCCTCAGTCCATGAAGGGCTTCGCCCATGGTAGGTTCTTTACACTGGCTTCAGTCCATGAAGAGCTTCGCCCATGGTAGATTCTCTGCGCTGGCCTCAGTCCATGAAGGGCTTCGCCCATAGTAGATTCTCTGCGCTTTCTTCAGTTCATGAAGGGCTTCGCCCATGGTAGATTCTCTGCGCTGGCCTGAGTCCATGAAGGGCTTCGCCCATTGTAGATTCTCTGCGCTGGCCTCAGTCCATGAAGGGCTTCGCCCATGGTAGGTTCTTTACACTGGCTTCAGTCCATGAAGAGCTTCGCCCATGGTAGATTCTCTGCGCTGGCCTCAGTCCATGAAGGGCTTCGCCCATGGTAGATTCTCTGCGCTGGCCTCAGTCCATGAAGGGCTTCGCCCACATTAGATTCTCTGCACTGGCCTCAGTCCATGAAGGGCATCGCCCATGGTAGATTCTCTGCGCTGGCCTCAGTCCATGAAGGGCTTCGCCCATGGTAGATTCTCTGCGCTGGCCTCAGTCCATGAAGGGCTTCGCCCATGGTAGAGTCTCTGCGCTGGCCGCAGTCCATGAAGGGCTTCGCCCATGGTAAATTCTTTAAACTGGCCTCAGTCCATGAAAGGCTTCGCCCACGGTAGATTCTTTGAACTGGCCTCAGTCCATGAAGGGCATCGCCCATGGTAGATTCTCTGCACTGGCCTCAGTCCATGAAGGGCATCGCCCATGGTAGATTCTCTGCGCTGGCCGCAGTCCATGAAGGGCTTCGCCCATGGTAAATTCTTTAAACTGGCCTCAGTCCATGAAGGGCTTCGCCCATGGTAGATTCTCTTCACTGGCCTCAGTCCATGAAGGGCTTCGCCCATGGTAGATTCTCTGCACTGGCCTCAGTCCATGAAGGGCTTCGCCCACATTAAATTCTCTGCACTGGCCTCAGTCCATGAAGGGCTTCGCCCATGGTAGATTCTTTACACTGGCCTCAGTCCATGAAGGGCTTCGCCCATGGTAGATTCTCTTCACTGGCCTCAGTCCATGAAGGGCTTCGCCCATGGTAGATTCTTTACACTGGCCTCAGTCCATGAAGGGCTTCGCCCATGGTAGATTCTCTTCACTGGCCTCAGTCCATGAAGGGCTTCGCCCATGGTAGATTCTCTGCACTGGCCTCAGTCCATGAAGGGCTTCGCCCACATTAAATTCTCTGCACTGGCCTCAGTCCATGAAGGGCTTCGCCCATGGTAGATTCTCTGCGCTGGGCTCAGTCCATGAAGCGCTTCGCCCATGGTAGATTCTCTGCGCTGGCCGCAGTCCATGAAGGGCTTCGCCCATGGTAAATTCTTTAAACTGGCCTCAGTCCATGAAGGGCATCGCCCATGGTAGATTCTCTGCGCTGGCCTCAGTCCATGAAGCGCTTCGCCCATGGTAGATTCTCTGCGCTGGCCGCAGTCCATGAAGGGCTTCGCCCATGGTAAATTCTTTAAACTGGCCTCAGTCCATGAAGGGCTTCGCCCATGGTAGATTCTCTTCACTGGCCTCAGTCCATGAAGGGCTTCGCCCATGGTAGATTCTCTGCGCTGGCCTCAGTCCATGAAGGGCTTCGCCCATGGTAGATTCTCTTCGCTGGCCTCAGTCCATGAAGGGCTTCGCCCATGGTAGATTCTCTGCGCTGGCCTCAGTCCATGAAGGGCTTCGCCCACATTAGATTCTCTGCACTGGCCTCAGTCCATGAAGGGCTTCGCCCATGGTAGATTCTCTGCGCTGGGCTCAGTCCATGAAGGGCTTCGCCCATGGCAGATTCTCTGCGCTGGCCTCAGTCCATGAAGGGCTTCGCCCACATTAGATTCTCTGCACTGGCCTCAGTCCATGAAGGGCTTCGCCCATGGAAGATTCTTTACACTGGCCTCAGTCCATGAAGGGCTTCGCCCATGGTAGATTCTTTACACTGGCCTCAGTCCATGAAGGGCTTCGCCCATGGTAGATTCTTTACACTGGCCTCAGTCCATGAAGAGCTTCGCAAATGGTAGATTCTCTGCGCTGGCCTCAGTCCATGAAGGGCTTCGCCCACATTAGATTCTCTGCACTGGCCTCAGTCCATGAAGGGCTTCGCCCATGGTAGATTCTCTTCGCTGGCCTCAGTCCATGAAGGGCTTCGCCCATGGTAGGTTCTTTACACTGGCTTCAGTCCATGAAGAGCTTCGCCCATGGTAGATTCTCTGCGCTGGCCTCAGTCCATGAAGGGCTTCGCCCATAGTAGATTCTCTGCGCTGGCCGCAGTCCATGAAGGGCTTCGCCCATGGTAAATTCTTTAAACTGGCCTCAGTCCATGAAGGGCTTCGCCCATGGTAGATTCTCTGCGCTGGCCTCAGTCCATGAAGGGCTTCGCCCATGGTAGATTCTCTGCGCTGGCCTCAGTCCATGAAGGGCTTCGCCCACATTAGATTCTCTGCACTGGCCTCAGTCCATGAAGGGCTTCGCCCATGGTAGATTCTCTGCGCTGGGCTCAGTCCATGAAGGGCTTCGCCCATGGTAGATTCTCTGCGCTGGCCTCAGTCCATGAAGGGCTTCGCCCACATTAGATTCTCTGCACTGGCCTCAGTCCATGAAGGGCTTCGCCCATGGAAGATTCTTTACACTGGCCTCAGTCCATGAAGGGCTTCGCCCATGGTAGATTCTTTACAGTGGCCTCAGTCCATGAAGAGCTTCGCAAATGGTAGATTCTCTGCGCTGGCCTCAGTCCATGAAGGGCTTCGCCCACATTAGATTCTCTGCACTGGCCTCAGTCCATGAAGGGCTTCGCCCATGGTAGATTCTCTGCGCTGGCCTCAGTCCATGAAGGGCTTCGCCCATGGTAGATTCTCTGCGCTGGCCTCAGTCCATGAAGGGCTTCGCCCACATTAGATTCTCTGCACTGGCCTCAGTCCATGAAGGGCTTCGCCCATGGTAGATTCTCTGCGCTGGGCTCAGTCCATGAAGGGCTTCGCCCATGGTAGATTCTCTGCGCTGGCCTCAGTCCATGAAGGGCTTCGCCCACATTAGATTCTCTGCACTGGCCTCAGTCCATGAAGGGCTTCGCCCATGGTAGATTCTTTACACTGGCCTCAGTCCATGAAGGGCTTCGCCCATGGTAGATTCTTTACAGTGGCCTCAGTCCATGAAGAGCTTCGCAAATGGTAGATTCTCTGCGCTGGCCTCAGTCCATGAAGGGCTTCGCCCACATTAGATTCTCTGCACTGGCCTCAGTCCATGAAGGGCTTCGCCCATGGTAGATTCTCTGCGCTGGCCTCAGTCCATGAAGGGCTTCGCCCATTGTAGATTCTCTGCGCTGGCCTCAGTCCATGAAGGGCTTCGCCCATGGTAGGTTCTTTACACTGGCTTCAGTCCATGAAGAGCTTCGCCCATGGTAGATTCTCTGCGCTGGCCTCAGTCCATGAAGGGCTTCGCCCATGGTAGATTCTCTGCGCTGGCCTCAGTCCATGAAGGGCTTCGCCCACATTAGATTCTCTGCACTGGCCTCAGTCCATGAAGGGCATCGCCCATGGTAGATTCTCTGCGCTGGCCTCAGTCCATGAAGGGCTTCGCCCATGGTAGATTCTCTGCGCTGGCCTCAGTCCATGAAGGGCTTCGCCCATGGTAGAGTCTCTGCGCTGGCCGCAGTCCATGAAGGGCTTCGCCCATGGTAAATTCTTTAAACTGGCCTCAGTCCATGAAAGGCTTCGCCCACGGTAGATTCTTTGAACTGGACTCAGTCCATGAAGGGCATCGCCCATGGTAGATTCTCTGCACTGGCCTCAGTCCATGAAGGGCATCGCCCATGGTAGATTCTCTGCGCTGGCCGCAGTCCATGAAGGGCTTCGCCCATGGTAAATTCTTTAAACTGGCCTCAGTCCATGAAGGGCTTCGCCCATGGTAGATTCTCTTCACTGGCCTCAGTCCATGAAGGGCTTCGCCCATGGTAGATTCTCTGCACTGGCCTCAGTCCATGAAGGGCTTCGCCCACATTAAATTCTCTGCACTGGCCTCAGTCCATGAAGGGCTTCGCCCATGGTAGATTCTCTGCGCTGGGCTCAGTCCATGAAGCGCTTCGCCCATGGTAGATTCTCTGCGCTGGCCGCAGTCCATGAAGGGCTTCGCCCATGGTAAATTCTTTAAACTGGCCTCAGTCCATGAAGGGCATCGCCCATGGTAGATTCTCTGCGCTGGCCTCAGTCCATGAAGCGCTTCGCCCATGGTAGATTCTCTGCGCTGGCCGCAGTCCATGAAGGGCTTCGCCCATGGTAAATTCTTTAAACTGGCCTCAGTCCATGAAGGGCTTCGGCCATGGTAGATTCTTTACACTGGCCTCAGTCCATGAAGGGCTTCGCCCATGGTAGATTCTTTACACTGGCCTCAGTCCATGAAGGGCTTCGCCCATGGTAGATTCTCTTCACTGGCCTCAGTCCATGAAGGGCTTCGCCCACATTAGATTCTCTGCGCTGGCCGCAGTCCATGAAGGGCTTCGCCCATGGTAGATTCTTTACTCTGGCCTCAGTCCATGAAGGGCTTCGCCCATGATAGATTCTTTACACTGGCCTCAGTCCATGAAGGGCTTCGCCCACATTAGATTCTCTGCACTGGCCTCATTCCATGAAGGGCATCGCCCATGGTAGATTCTCTGCGCTGGCCTCAGTCCATGAAGCGCTTCGCCCATGGTAGATTCTCTGCGCTGGCCTCAGCCCATGAAGGGCTTCGCCCATGGTAGATTCTTTACACTGGCCTCAGTCCATGAAGGGCTTCGCCCATGGTAGATTCTTTACACTGGCCTCAGTCCATGAAGGGCTTCGCCCACATTAGATTCTCTGCGCTGGCCTCAGTCCATGAAGGGCTTCGCCCACATTAAATTCTCTGCGCTGGCCTCAGTCCATGAAGCGCTTCGCCCATGGTAGATTCTCTGCGCTGGCCTCAGCCCATGAAGGGCTTCGCCCATGGTAGATTCTTTACACTGGCCTCAGTCCATGAAGGGCTTCGCCCATGGTAGATTCTTTACACTGGCCTCAGTCCATGAAGGGCTTCGCCCATGGTAGATTCTTTACACTGGCCTCAGTCCATGAAGGGCTTCGCCCACATTAGATTCTCTGCGCTGGCCTCAGCCCATGAAGGGCTTCGCCCATGGTAAATTCTTTAAACTGGCCTCAGTCCATGAAAGGCTTCGCCCACGGTAGATTCTTTGAACTGGCCTCAGTCCATGAAGGGCATCGCCCATGGTAGATTCTCTGCGCTGGCCTCAGTCCATGAAGGGCTTCGCCCATGGTAGATTCTCTGCGCTGGCCTCAGTCCATGAAGGGCTTCGCCCATGGTAGATTCTCTGCGCTGGCCGCAGTCCATGAAGGGCTTCGCCCATGGTAAATTCTTTAAACTGGCCTCAGTCCATGAAGGGCTTCGCCCATGGTAGATTCTTTACACTGGCCTCAGTCCATGAAGGGCTTCGCCCATGTAGATTCTTTACACTGGCCTCAGTCCATGAAGGGCTTCGCCCATGGTAGATTCTCTGCGCTGGCCTCAGTCCATGAAGCGCTTCGCCCATGGTAGATTCTTTACTCTGGCCTCAGTCCATGAAGCGCTTCGCCCATGATAGATTCTTTATACTGGCCTCAGTCCATGAAGGGCTTCGCCCACATTACATTCTCTGCACTGGCCTCAGTCCATGAAGGGCATCGCCCATGGTAGATTCTCTGCGCTGGCCTCAGTCCATGAAGCGCTTCGCCCATGGTAGATTCTCTGCGCTGGCCTCAGCCCATGAAGGGCTTCGCCCATGGTAGATTCTTTACACTGGCCTCAGTCCATGAAGGGCTTCGCCCATGGTAGATTCTTTACACTGGCCTCAGTCCATGAAGGGCTTCGCCCACATTAGATTCTCTGCGCTGGCCTCAGTCCATGAAGGGCTTCGCCCACATTAGATTCTCTGCGCTGGCCTCAGCCCATGAAGGGCTTCGCCCATGGTAGATTCTTTACACTGGCCTCAGTCCATGAAGGGCTTCGCCCATGGTAGATTCTTTACACTGGCCTCAGTCCATGAAGGGCTTCGCCCACATTAGATTCTCTGCGCTGGCCTCAGCCCATGAAGGGCTTCGCCCATGGTAGATTCTTTACACTGGCCTCAGTCCATGAAGGGCTTCGCCCACATTAGATTCTCTGCGCTGGCCTCAGTCCATGAAGGGCTTCGCCCACATTAGATTCTCTGCGCCGGCGTCAGTCCATGAAGGGCTTCGCCCATGGTAGATTCTTTACACTGGCCTCAGTCCATGAAGGGCTTCGCCCATGGTAGATTCTCTTCACTGGCCTCAGTCCATGAAGGGCTTCGCCCACATTAGATTCTCTGCACTGGCCTCAGTCCATGAAGGGCTTCGCCCACATTAAATTCTCTGCACTGGCCTCAGTCCATGAAGGGCTTCGCCCATGGTAGATTCTCTGCGCTGGGCTCAGTCCATGAAGGGCTTCGCCCATGGTAGATTCTCTGCGCTGGCCTCAGTCCATGAAGGGCTTCGCCCATGGTAGATTCTTTACACTGGCTTCAGTCCATGAAGAGCTTCGCCCATGGTAGATTCTCTGCGCTGGCCGCAGTCCATGAAGGGCTTCGCCCATGGTAGATTCTCTGCGCTGGCCTCAGTCCATGAAGGGCTTCGCCCACATTAAATTCTCTGCACTGGCCTCAGTCCATGAAGGGCTTCGCCCATGGTAGATTCTCTGCGCTGGGCTCAGTCCATGAAGCGCTTCGCCCATGGTAGATTCTCTGCGCTGGCCGCAGTCCATGAAGGGCTTCGCCCATGGTAAATTCCTTAAACTGGCCTCAGTCCATGAAGGGCATCGCCCATGGTAGATTCTCTGCGCTGGCCTCAGTCCATGAAGCGCTTCGCCCATGGTAGATTCTCTGCGCTGGCCGCAGTCCATGAAGGGCTTCGCCCATGGTAAATTCTTTAAACTGGCCTCAGTCCATGAAGGGCTTCGCCCACATTAGATTCTCTGCACTGGCCTCAGTCCATGAAGGGCATCGCCCATGGTAGATTCTCTGCGCTGGCCTCAGTCCATGAAGCGCTTCGCCCATGGTAGATTCTCTGCGCTGGCCTCAGCCCATGAAGGGCTTCGCCCATGGTAGATTCTTTACACTGGCCTCAGTCCATGAAGGGCTTCGCCCACATTAGATTCTCTGCACTGGCCTCAGTCCATGAAGGGCTTCGCCCACATTAAATTCTCTGCACTGGCCTCAGTCCATGAAGGGCTTCGCCCATGGTAGATTCTCTTCACTGGCCTCAGTCCATGAAGGGCTTCGCCCACATTAGATTCTCTGCGCTGGCCGCAGTCCATGAAGGGCTTCGCCCATGGTAGATTCTTTACACTGGCTTCAGTCCATGAAGAGCTTCGCCCATGGTAGATTCTCTGCGCTGGCCGCAGTCCATGAAGGGCTTCGCCCATGGTAGATTCTCTGCGCTGGCCTCAGTCCATGAAGGGCTTCGCCCATGGTAGATTCTTTACACTGGCTTCAGTCCATGAAGAGCTTCGCCCATGGTAGATTCTCTGCGCTGGCCTCACTCCATGAAGGACTTCGCCCATAGTAGATTCTCTGCGCTGGCCGCAGTCCATGAAGGGCTTCGCTCATGGTAGATTCTCTGCGCTGGCCTCAGTCCATGAAGGGCTTCGCCCATGGTAGATTCTTTACACTGGCTTCAGTCCATGAAGAGCTTCGCCCATGGTAGATTCTCTGCGCTGGCCTCACTCCATGAAGGACTTCGCCCATAGTAGATTCTCTGCGCTGGCCGCAGTACATGAAGGGCTTCGCCCATGGTAGATTCTCTGCGCTGGCCTCAGTCAATGAAGGGCTTCGCCCATGGTAGATTCTTTACACTGGCTTCAGTCCATGAAGAGCTTCGCCCATGGTAGATTCTCTGCGCTGGCCTCACTCCATGAAGGACTTCGCCCATAGTAGATTCTCTGCGCTGGCCGCAGTCCATGAAGGGCTTCGCTCATGGTAGATTCTCTGCGCTGGCCTCAGTCCATGAAGGGCTTCGCCCATGGTAGATTCTTTACACTGGCCTCAGTCCATGAAGGGCTTCGCCCATGGTAGATTCTTTACACTGGCTTCAGTCCATGAAGGGCTTCGCCCACATTAGATTCTCTGCACTGGCCTCAGTCCATGAAGGGCATCGCCCATGGTAGATTCTCTGCGCTGGCCTCAGTCCATGAAGGGCTTCGCCCATGGTAGATTCTCTGCGCTAGCCTCAGTCCATGAAGGGCTTCGCCCATGGTAGATTCTCTGCGCTGGCCGCAGTCCATGAAGGGCTTCGCCCATGGTAAATTCTTTAAACTGGCCTCAGTCCATGAAGGGCTTCGCCCATGGTAGATTCTTTACACTGGCCTCAGTCCATGAAGGGCATCGCCCATGGTAGATTCTCTGCGCTGGCCTCAGTCCATGAAGGGCTTCGCCCATGGTAAATTCTTTAAACTGGCCTCAGTCCATGAAGGGCATCGCCCATGGTAGATTCTCTGCGCTGGCCTCAGTCCATGAAGGGCTTCGCCCATAGTAGATTCTCTGCGCTGGCCTCAGTCCATGAAGCGCTTCGCCCATGGTAGATTCTCTGCGCTGGCCGCAGTCCATGAAGGGCTTCGCCCATGGTAAATTCTTTAAACTGGCCTCAGTCCATGAAGGGCTTCGCCCATGGTAGATTCTTTACACTGGCCTCAGTCCATGAAGGGCATCGCCCATGGTAGATTCTCTGCGCTGGCCGCAGTCCATGAAGGGCTTCGCCCATGGTAAATTCTTTAAACTGGCCTCAGTCCATGAAGGGCATCGCCCATGGTAGATTCTTTACACTGGCCTCTGTCCATGAAGGGCTTCGCCCATGATAGATTCTCTTCACTGGCCTCAGTCCATGAAGGGCTTCGCCCATGGTAGATTCTCTGCACTGGCCTCAGTCCATGAAGGGCTTCGCCCACATTAGATTCTCTGCACTGGCCTCAGTCCATGAAGGGCTTCGCCCATGGTAGATTCTTTACACTGGCCTCAGTCCATGAAGGGCTTCGCCCATGGTAGATTCTTTACACTGGCCTCAGTCCATGAAGGGCTTCGCCCATGGTAGATTCTTTACACTGGCCTCAGTCCATGAAGGGCTTCGCCCATGGTAGATTCTCTGCGCTGGCCTCAGCCCATGAAGGGCTTCGCCCATGGTAGATTCTCTGCGCTGGCCGCAGTCCATGAAGGGCTTCGCCCATGGTAAATTCTTTAAACTGGCCTCAGTCCATGAAGGGCTTCGCCCATGGTATATTCTTTACACCGGCGTCAGTCCATGAAGGGCTTCGCCCATGGTATATTCTTTACACTGGCCTCAGTCCATGAAGGGCTTCGCCCATGGTATATTCTTTACACCGGCGTCAGTCCATGAAGGGCTTCGCCCATGGTAGATTCTTTACACTGGCCTCAGTCCATGAAGGGCTTCGCCCATGGTAGATTCTCTGCGCTGGGCTCAGTCCATGAAGGGCTTCGCCCACATTAGATTCTCTGCACTGGCCTCAGTCCATGAAGGGCTTCGCCCATGGTAGATTCTTTACACTGGCCTCAGTCCATGAAGGGCTTCGCCCATGGTAGATTCTTTACACTGGCCTCAGTCCATGAAGGGCTTCGCCCATGGTAGATTCTTTACACTGGCCTCAGTCCATGAAGGGCTTCGCCCATGGTAGATTCTCTGCGCTGGCCTCAGTCCATGAAGGGCTTCGCCCATGGTAGATTCTCTGCGCTGGCCTCAGCCCATGAAGGGCTTCGCCCATGGTAGATTCTCTGCGCTGGCAGCAGTCCATGAAGGGCTTCGCCCATGGTAAATTCTTTAAACTGGCCTCAGTCCATGAAGGGCTTCGCCCATGGTATATTCTTTACACTGGCCTCAGTCCATGAAGGGCTTCGCCCATGGTATATTCTTTACACCGGCGTCAGTCCATGAAGGGCTTCGCCCATGGTAAATTCTTTAAACTGGCCTCAGTCCATGAAGGGCTTCGCCCATGGTAGACTCTCTGCGCTGGCCGCAGTCCATGAAGGGCTTCGCCCATGGTAGATTCTCTGCGCCGGCGTCAGTCCATGAAGGACTTCGCCCATGGTAGATTCTTTACACTGGCCTCAGTCCATGAAGGGCTTCGCCCATGGTAGATTCTTTACACTGGCCTCAGTCCATGAAGGGCTTCGCCCATGGTAGATTCTCTGCGCTGGCCTCAGTCCATGAAGGGCTTCGCCCATGGTAGATTCTCTGCGCTGGCCTCAGCCCATGAAGGGCTTCGCCCATGGTAGATTCTCTGCGCTGGCCGCAGTCCATGAAGGGCTTCGCCCATGGTAAATTCTTTAAACTGGCCTCAGTCCATGAAGGGCTTCGCCCATGGTATATTCTTTACACTGGCCTCAGTCCATGAAGGGCTTCGCCCATGGTATATTCTTTACACCGGCGTCAGTCCATGAAGGGCTTCGCCCATGGTAGATTCTTTACACTGGCCTCAGTCCATGAAGGGCTTCGCCCATGGTAGATTCTCTTCACTGGCCTCAGTCCATGAAGGGCTTCGCCCACATTAGATTCTCTGCACTGGCCTCAGTCCATGAAGGGCTTCGCCCATGGTAGATTCTTTACACTGGCTTCAGTCCATGAAGAGCTTCGCCCATGGTAGATTCTCTGCGCTGGCCTCAGTCCATGAAGGGCTTCGCCCATAGTAGATTCTCTGCGCTGGCCGCAGTACATGAAGGGCTTCGCCCATAGTAGATTCTTTACACTGGCTTCAGTCCATGAAGAGCTTCGCCCATGGTAGATTCTCTGCGCTGGCCTCACTCCATGAAGGACTTCGCCCATAGTAGATTCTCTGCGCTGGCCGCAGTCCATTAAGGGCTTCGCTCATGGTAGATTCTCTGCGCTGGCCTCAGTCCATGAAGGGCTTCGCCCATGGTAGATTCTTTACACTGGCTTCAGTCCATGAAGAGCTTCGCCCATGGTAGATTCTCTGCGCTGGCCTCAGTCCATGAAGGGCTTCGCCCATAGTAGATTCTCTGCGCTGGCCGCAGTACATGAAGGGCTTCGCCCATGGTAGATTCTCTGCGCTGGCCTCAGTCCATGAAGGGCTTCGCCCATGGTAGATTCTTTACACTGGCTTCAGTCCATGAAGAGCTTCGCCCATGGTAGATTCTCTGCGCTGGCCTCACTCCATGAAGGACTTCGCCCATAGTAGATTCTCTGCGCTGGCCGCAGTCCATGAAGGGCTTCGCTCATGGTAGATTCTCTGCGCTGGCCTCAGTCCATGAAGGGCTTCGCCCATGGTAGATTCTTTACACTGGCTTCAGTCCATGAAGAGCTTCGCCCATGGTAGATTCTCTGCGCTGGCCTCAGTCCATGAAGGGCTTCGCCCATAGTAGATTCTCTGCGCTGGCCTCAGTCCATGAAGGGCTTCGCCCATGGTAGATTCTCTGCGCTGGCCTCAGTCCATGAAGGGCTTCGCCCATAGTAGATTCTCTGCGCTGGCCTCAGTCCATGAAGGGCTTCGCCCATAGTAGATTCTCTGCGCTGGCCGCAGTCCATGAAGGGCTTCGCCCATGGTAGATTCTCTGCGCTGGCCTCAGCCCATGAAGGGCTTCGCCCATGGTAGATTCTCTGCGCTGGCCGCAGTCTATGAAGGGCTTCGCCCATGGTAAATTCTTTAAACTGGCCTCAGTCCATGAAGGGCTTCGCCCATGGTAGATTCTCTGCGCTGGCCGCAGTCCATGAAGGGCTTCGCCCATGGTAGATTCTCTGCGCCGGCGTCAGTCCATGAAGGACTTCGCCCATGGTAGATTCTTTACACTGGCCTCAGTCCATGAAGGGCTTCGCCCATGGTAGATTCTTTACACTGGCTTCAGTCCATGAAGGGCTTCGCCCACATTAGATTCTCTGCACTGGCCTCAGTCCATGAAGGGCATCGCCCACGGTAGATTCTCTGCGCTGGCCTCAGTCCATGGAGGGCTTCGCCCATGGTAGATTCTCTGCGCTGGCCTCAGTCCATGAAGGGCTTCGCCCATGGTAGATTCTCTGCGCTGGCCGCAGTCCATGAAGGGCTTCGCCCATGGTAAATTCTTTAAACTGGCCTCAGTCCATGAAGGGCTTCGCCCATGGTAGATTCTTTACACTGGCCTCAGTCCATGAAGGGCTTCGCCCATGGTATATTCTTTACACTGGCCTCAGTCCATGAAGGGCTTCGCCCATGGTATATTCTTTACACCGGCGTCAGTCCATGAAGGGCTTCGCCCATGGTAGATTCTTTACACTGGCCTCAGTCCATGAAGGGCTTCGCCCATGGTAGATTCTCTTCACTGGCCTCAGTCCATGAAGGGCTTCGCCCACATTAGATTCTCTGCACTGGCCTCAGTCCATGAAGGGCTTCGCCCATGGTAGATTCTCGGCGCTGGGCTCAGTCCATGAAGGGCTTCGCCCATGGTAGATTCTCTGCGCTGCCCTCAGTCCATGAAGGGCTTCGCCCATGGTAGATTCTTTACACTGGCTTCAGTCCATGAAGAGCTTCGCCCATGGTAGATTCTCTGCGCTGGCCTCACTCCATGAAGGACTTCGCCCATAGTAGATTCTCTGCGCTGGCCGCAGTCCATGAAGGGCTTCGCTCATGGTAGATTCTCTGCGCTGGCCTCAGTCCATGAAGGGCTTCGCCCATGGTAGATTCTTTACACTGGCTTCAGTCCATGAAGAGCTTCGCCCATGGTAGATTCTCTGCGCTGGCCTCAGTCCATGAAGGGCTTCGCCCATAGTAGATTCTCTGCGCTGGCCTCAGTCCATGAAGGGCTTCGCCCATAGTAGATTCTCTGCGCTGGCCGCAGTCCATGAAGGGCTTCGCCCATGGTAGATTCTCTGCGCTGGCCTCAGCCCATGAAGGGCTTCGCCCATGGTAGATTCTTTGCGCTGGCCGCAGTCTATGAAGGGCTTCGCCCAGGGTAAATTCTTTAAACTGGCCTCAGTCCATGAAGGGCTTCGCCCATGGTAGATTCTCTGCGCTGGCCGCAGTCCATGAAGGGCTTCGCCCATGGTAGATTCTCTGCGCCGGCGTCAGTCCATGAAGGACTTCGCCCATGGTAGATTCTTTACACTGGCCTCAGTCCATGAAGGGCTTCGCCCATGGTAGATTCTTTACACTGGCTTCAGTCCATGAAGGGTTTCGCCCACATTAGATTCTCTGCGCTGGCCTCAGTCCATGAAGAGCTTCGCCCATGGTAGATTCTCTGCGCTGGCCTCAGTCCATGAAGGGCTTCGCCCATGGTAAATTCTTTAAACTGGCCTCAGTCCATGAAGGGCTTCGCCCATGGTAGATTCTCTGCGCTGGCCTCAGTCCATGAAGAGCTTCGCCCATGGTAGATTCTCTGCGCTGGCCTCAGTCCATGAAGGGCTTCGCCCATGGTAGATTCTTTGCGCTGGCCGCAGTCTATGAAGGGCTTCGCCCAGGGTAAATTCTTTAAACTGGCCTCAGTCCATGAAGGGCTTCGCCCATGGTAGATTCTCTGCGCTGGCCGCAGTCCATGGAGGGCTTCGCCCATGGTAGATTCTCTGCGCTGGCCTCAGTCCATGAAGGGCTTCGCCCATGGTAGATTCTCTGCGCTGGCCTCAGTCCATGAAGGGCGTCGCCCATAGTAGATTCTCTGCGCTGGCCTCAGTCCATGAAGGGCTTCGCCCATAGTAGATTCTCTGCGCTGGCCGCAGTCCATGAAGGGCTTCGCCCATGGTAGATTCTTTACACTGGCTTCAGTCCATGAAGGGCTTCGCCCACATTAGATTCTCTGCGCTGGCCTCAGTCCATGAAGAGCTTCGCCCATGGTAGATTCTCTGCGCTGGCCTCAGTCCATGAAGGGCTTCGCCCATGGTAAATTCTTTAAACTGGCCTCAGTCCATGAAGGGCTTCGCCCATGGTAGATTCTCTGCGCTGGCCGCAGTCCATGAAGGGCTTC
Source organism: Eristalis pertinax (assembly GCA_907269125.1). Lineage (NCBI taxonomy): Eukaryota > Metazoa > Arthropoda > Insecta > Diptera > Syrphidae > Eristalis > Eristalis pertinax. The sequence goes on along the minus strand of CAJSMF010000006.1, from coordinate 8,209 downwards.
GCCCATGGTAGATTCTCTGCGCCGGCGTCAGTCCATGAAGGACTTCGCCCATGGTAGATTCTTTACACTGGCCTCAGTCCATGAAGGGCTTCGCCCATGGTAGATTCTTTACACTGGCTTCAGTCCATGAAGGGCTTCGCCCACATTAGATTCTCTGCACTGGCCTTAGTCCATGAAGGGCATCGCCCACGGTAGATTCTCTGTGCTGGCCTCAGTCCATGGAGGGCTTCGCCCATGGTAGATTCTCTGCGCTGGCCTCAGTCCATGAAGGGCTTCGCCCATGGTAGATTCTCTGCGCTGGCCGCAGTCCATGAAGGGCTTCGCCCATGGTAGATTCTCTGCGCCGGCGTCAGTCCATGAAGGACTTCGCCCATGGTAGATTCTTTACACTGGCCTCAGTCCATGAAGGGCTTCGCCCATGGTAGATTCTTTACACTGGCTTCAGTCCATGAAGGGCTTCGCCCACATTAGATTCTCTGCGCTGGCCTCAGTCCATGAAGAGCTTCGCCCATGGTAGATTCTCTGCGCTGGCCTCAGTCCATGAAGGGCTTCGCCCATGGTAAATTCTTTAAACTGGCCTCAGTCCATGAAGGGCTTCGCCCATGGTAGATTCTCTGCGCTGGCCTCAGTCCATGAAGAGCTTCGCCCATGGTAGATTCTCTGCGCTGGCCTCAGTCCATGAAGGGCTTCGCCCATGGTAAATTCTTTAAACTGGCCTCAGTCCATGAAAGGCTTCGCCCATGGTAGATTCTCTGCGCTGGCCTCAGTCCATGAAGAGCTTCGCCCATGGTAGATTCTCTGCGCTGGCCTCAGTCCATGAAGGGCATCGCCCATGGTAGATTCTCTGCGCTGGCCTCAGTCCATGAAGGGCTTCGCCCATGGTAGATTCTCTGCGCTGGCCTCAGTCCATGAAGAGCTTCGCCCATGGTAGATTCTCTGCGCTGGCCTCAGTCCATGAAGGGCTTCGCCCATGGTAAATTCTTTAAACTGGCCTCAGTCCATGAAGGGCATCGCCCATGGTAGATTCTCTGCGCCGGCCTCAGCCCATGAAGGGCTTCGCCCATGGTAGATTCTCTGCGCTGGCCGCAGTCTATGAAGGGCTTCGCCCATGGTAAATTCTTTAAACTGGCCTCAGTCCATGAAAGGCTTCGCCCATGGTAGATTCTCTGCGCTGGCCTCAGTCCATGAAGAGCTTCGCCCATGGTAGATTCTCTGCGCTGGCCTCAGTCCATGAAGGGCTTCGCCCATGGTAGATTCTCTGCGCTGGCCGCAGTCTATGAAGGGCTTCGCCCATGGTAAATTCTTTAAACTGGCCTCAGCCCATGAAGGGCTTCGCCCATGGTAGATTCTCTGCGCTGGCCGCAGTCTATGAAGGGCTTCGCCCATGGTAAATTCTTTAAACTGGCCTCAGTCCATGAAAGGCTTCGCCCATGGTAGATTCTCTGCGCTGGCCTCAGTCTATGAAGGGCTTCGCCCATGGTAAATTCTTTAAACTGGCCTCAGTCCATGAAAGGCTTCGCCCATGGTAGATTCTCTGCGCTGGCCTCAGTCCATGAAGAGCTTCGCCCATGGTAGATTCTCTGCGCTGGCCTCAGTCCATGAAGAGCTTCGCCCATGGTAGATTCTCTGCGCTGGCCTCAGTCCATGAAGGGCTTCGCCCATGGTAAATTCTTTAAACTGGCCTCAGTCCATGAAGGGCATCGCCCATGGTAGATTCTCTGCGCCGGCCTCAGCCCATGAAGGGCTTCGCCCATGGTAGATTCTCTGCGCTGGCCGCAGTCTATGAAGGGCTTCGCCCATGGTAAATTCTTTAAACTGGCCTCAGTCCATGAAAGGCTTCGCCCATGGTAGATTCTCTGCGCTGGCCTCAGTCCATGAAGAGCTTCGCCCATGGTAGATTCTCTGCGCTGGCCTCAGTCCATGAAGGGCATCGCCCATGGTAGATTCTCTGCGCCGGCGTCAGTCCATGAAGGACTTCGCCCATGGTAGATTCTTTACACTGGCCTCAGTCCATGAAGGGCTTCGCCCATGGTAGATTCTTTACACTGGCTTCAGTCCATGAAGGGCTTCGCCCACATTAGATTCTCTGCACTGGCCTCAGTCCATGAAGGGCATCGCCCATGGTAGATTCTCTGCGCTGGCCTCAGTCCATGAAGGGCTTCGCCCATGGTAGATTCTCTGCGCTGGCCTCAGTCCATGAAGGGCTTCGCCCATGGTAGATTCTCTGCGCTGGCCTCAGTCCATGAAGGGCTTCGCCCATGGTAAATTCTTTAAACTGGCCTCAGTCCATGAAGGGCTTCGCCCATGGTAGATTCTTTACACTGGCCTCAGTTCATGAAGGGCTTCGCCCATGGTAGATTCTTTACACTGGCCTCAGTCCATGAAGGGCTTCGCCCATGATAGATTCTCTTCACTGGCCTCAGTCCATGAAGGGCTTCGCCCATGGTAGATTCTCTGCACTGGCCTCAGTCCATGAAGGGCTTCGCCCACATTAGATTCTCTGCACTGGCCTCAGTCCATGAAGGGCTTCGCCCATGGTAGATTCTCTGCGCTGGGCTCAGTCCATGAAGGGCTTCGCCCACATTAGATTCTCTGCACTGGCCTCAGTCCATGAAGGGCTTCGCCCATGGAAGATTCTTTACACTGGCCTCAGTCCATAAAGGGCTTCGCCCATGTTAGATTCTCTGCGCTGGCCTCAGTCCATGAAGAGCTTCGCCCATGGTAGATTCTTTACACTGGCCTCAGTCCATGAAGGGCTTCGCCCATGGTAGATTCTCTGCACTGGCCTCAGTCCATGAAGGGCTTCGCCCACATTAGATTCTCTGCACTGGCCTCAGTCCATGAAGGGCTTCGCCCATGGAAGATTCTTTACACTGGCCTCAGTCCATAAGGGGCTTCGCCCATGTTAGATTCTCTGCGCTGGCCTCAGTCCATGAAGGGCTTCGCCCATGATAGATTCTCTTCACTGGCCTCAGTCCATGAAGGGCTTCGCCCATGGTAGATTCTCTGCACTGGCCTCAGTCCATGAAGGGCTTCGCCCACATTAGATTCTCTGCACTGGCCTCAGTCCATGAAGGGCTTCGCCCATGGTAGATTCTCTGCGCTGGGCTCAGTCCATGAAGGGCTTCGCCCACATTAGATTCTCTGCACTGGCCTCAGTCCATGAAGGGCTTCGCCCATGGAAGATTCTTTACACTGGCCTCAGTCCATAAAGGGCTTCGCCCATGTTAGATTCTCTGCGCTGGCCTCAGTCCATGAAGAGCTTCGCCCATGGTAGATTCTTTACACTGGCCTCAGTCCATGAAGGGCTTCGCCCATGGTAGATTCTCTGCACTGGCCTCAGTCCATGAAGGGCTTCGCCCACATTAGATTCTCTGCACTGGCCTCAGTCCATGAAGGGCTTCGCCCATGGAAGATTCTTTACACTGGCCTCAGTCCATGAAGGGCTTCGCCCATGGTAGATTCTCTGCGCTGGCCTCAGTCCATGAAGGGCTTCGCCCACATTAGAATCTCTGCACTGGCCTCAGTCCATGAAGGGCTTCGCCCATGGTAGATTCTCTGCGCTGGGCTCAGTCCATGAAGGGCTTCGCCCATGGTAGATTCTCTTCGCTGGCCTCAGTCCATGAAGGGCTTCGCCCATAGTAGATTCTCTGCGCTTTCCTCAGTCCATGAAGGGCTGCGCCCATGGTAGATTCTCTGCGCTGGCCTCAGTCCATGAAGGGCTTCGCCCATGGTAGATTCTTTACACTGGCCTCAGTTCATGAAGGGCTTCGCCCATAGTAGATTCTCTGCGCTGGCCTCAGTCCATAAAGGGCTTCGCCCATGGTAGATTCTCTGCACTGGCCTCAGTCCATGAAGGGCTTCGCCCATAATAGATTCTCTGCGCTGGCCTCAGTCCATGAAGGGCTTCGCCCATGGTAGATTCTTTACACTGGCCTCAGTCCGTGAAGGACTTCGCCCATGGTAGATTCTTTACACTGGCCTCAGTCCATGAAGGGCTTCGCCCATGGTAGATTCTTTACACAGGCATCAGTCCATGAAGAGCTTCGCCCATGGTAGATTCTCTGCGCTGGCCTGAGTCCAAGAAGGGCTTCGCCCATCGTAGATTCTTTACACTGACCTCAGTCCATGAAGGGCTTCGCCCATGCTAGATTCTTTACACTGGCCACAGTCCATGAAGGGCTTCGCCCATGGTAGATTCTCTGCGCTGACCGCAGTCCATGAAGGGCTTCGCCCATGGTAGATTCTTTACACTGGCCTCAGTCCATGAAGGGCTTCGCCCATGGTAGATTCTTTACACTGGCCTCAGTCCATGAAGGACTTCGCCCATGGTAGGTTCTTTACACTGGCCTCAGTCCATGAAGGGCTTCGCCCATGGTAGATTCTCTGCGCTGACCGCAGTCCATGAAGGGCTTCGCCCATGGTAGATTCTTTACACTGGCCTCAGTCCATGAAGGGCTTCGCCCATGGTAGATTCTTTACACTGGCCTCAGTCCATGAAGGACTTCGCCCATGGTAGGTTCTTTACACTGGCCTCAGTCCATGAAGGGCTTCGCCCATGGTAGATTCTCTGCGCTGGCCTCAGTCCATGAAGGGCTTCGCCCATGGTAGATTCTCTGCGCTGGCCTCAGTCCATGAAGGGCTTCGCCCATGGTAGATTCTTTACACTGGCCTCAGTCCATGAAGGGCTTCGCCCATGGTAGATTCTCTGCGCTGGCCTCAGTCCATGAAGGGCTTCGCCCATGGTAGATTCTTTACACTGGCCTCAGTCCATGAAGGGCTTCGCCCATGGTAGATTCTCTGCGTTGGCCTCAGTCCATGAAGGGCTTCGCCCATGGTAGATTCTCTGCGCTGGCCTCAGTCCATGAAGAGCTTCGCCCATGGTAGATTCTCTGCGCTGGCCTCGGTCCATGAAGGGCTTCGCCCATGGTAGATTCTCTGCGCTGGCCTCAGTCCATGAAGGGCTTCGCCCATGGTAGATTCTTTACACTGGCCTCAGTCCATGAAGGGCTTCGCCCATGGTAGATTCTCTGCGCTGGCCTCAGTCCATGAAGGGCTTCGCCCATGGTAGATTCTTTACACTGGCCTCAGTCCATGAAGGGCTTCGCCCATGGTAGATTCTCTGCGTTGGCCTCAGTCCATGAAGGGCTTCGCCCATGGTAGATTCTCTGCGCTGGCCTCAGTCCATGAAGAGCTTCGCCCATGGTAGATTCTCTGCGCTGGCCTCAGTCCATGAAGGGCTTCGCCCATGGTAGATTCTCTGCGCTGGCCTCAGTCCATGAAGGGCTTCGCCCATGGTAGATTCTCTGCGTTGGCCTCAGTCCATGAAGGGCTTCGCCCATGGTAGATTCTCTGCGCTGGCCTCAGTCCATGAAGGGCTTCGCCCATGGTAGACTCTCTGCACTGGCCTCAGTCCATGAAGGGCTTCGCCCATGGTAGATTCTTTACACTGGCCTCAGTCCATGAAGGGCTTCGCCCATGGTAGATTCTCTGCGTTGGCCTCAGTCCATGAAGGGCTTCGCCCATGGTAGATTCTCTGCGCTGGCCTCAGTCCATGAAGAGCTTCGCCCATGGTAGATTCTCTGCGCTGGCCTCAGTCCATGAAGGGCTCCGCCCATGGTTGATTCTTTACACTGGCCTCAGTCCATGAAGGGCTTCGCCCATGGTAGATTCTTTACGCTGGCCTCAGTCCATGAAGGGCTCCGCCCATGGTTGATTCTTTACACTGGCCTCAGTCCATGAAGGGCTTCGCCCATGGTAGATTCTCTGCGTTGGCCTCAGTCCATGAAGGGCTTCGCCCATGGTAGATTCTCTGCGCTGGCCTCAGTCCATGAAGGGCTTCGCCCATAATAGATTCTCTGCGCTGGCCTCAGTCCATGAAGGGCTTCGCCCATGGTAGATTCTTTACACTGGCCTCAGTCCGTGAAGGACTTCGCCCATGGTAGATTCTTTACACTGGCCTCAGTCCATGAAGGGCTTCGCCCATGGTAGATTCTTTACACAGGCATCAGTCCATGAAGAGCTTCGCCCATGGTAGATTCTCTGCGCTGGCCTGAGTCCAAGAAGGGCTTCGCCCATCGTAGATTCTTTACACTGACCTCAGTCCATGAAGGGCTTCGCCCATGCTAGATTCTTTACACTGGCCACAGTCCATGAAGGGCTTCGCCCATGGTAGATTCTCTGCGCTGACCGCAGTCCATGAAGGGCTTCGCCCATGGTAGATTCTTTACACTGGCCTCAGTCCATGAAGGGCTTCGCCCATGGTAGATTCTTTACACTGGCCTCAGTCCATGAAGGACTTCGCCCATGGTAGGTTCTTTACACTGGCCTCAGTCCATGAAGGGCTTCGCCCATGGTAGATTCTCTGCGCTGACCGCAGTCCATGAAGGGCTTCGCCCATGGTAGATTCTTTACACTGGCCTCAGTCCATGAAGGGCTTCGCCCATGGTAGATTCTTTACACTGGCCTCAGTCCATGAAGGACTTCGCCCATGGTAGGTTCTTTACACTGGCCTCAGTCCATGAAGGGCTTCGCCCATGGTAGATTCTCTGCGCTGGCCTCAGTCCATGAAGGGCTTCGCCCATGGTAGATTCTCTGCGCTGGCCTCAGTCCATGAAGGGCTTCGCCCATGGTAGATTCTTTACACTGGCCTCAGTCCATGAAGGGCTTCGCCCATGGTAGATTCTCTGCGCTGGCCTCAGTCCATGAAGGGCTTCGCCCATGGTAGATTCTTTACACTGGCCTCAGTCCATGAAGGGCTTCGCCCATGGTAGATTCTCTGCGTTGGCCTCAGTCCATGAAGGGCTTCGCCCATGGTAGATTCTCTGCGCTGGCCTCAGTCATGAAGGGCTTCGCCCATGGTAGATTCTCTGCGCTGGCCTCGGTCCATGAAGGGCTTCGCCCATGGTAGATTCTCTGCGCTGGCCTCAGTCCATGAAGGGCTTCGCCCATGGTAGATTCTTTACACTGGCCTCAGTCCATGAAGGGCTTCGCCCATGGTAGATTCTCTGCGCTGGCCTCAGTCCATGAAGGGCTTCGCCCATGGTAGATTCTTTACACTGGCCTCAGTCCATGAAGGCTTCGCCCATGGTAGATTCTCTGCGTTGGCCTCAGTCCATGAAGGGCTTCGCCCATGGTAGATTCTCTGCGCTGGCCTCAGTCCATGAAGAGCTTCGCCCATGGTAGATTCTCTGCGCTGGCCTCAGTCCATGAAGGGCTTCGCCCATGGTAGATTCTCTGCGCTGGCCTCAGTCCATGAAGGGCTTCGCCCATGGTAGATTCTCTGCGTTGGCCTCAGTCCATGAAGGGCTTCGCCCATGGTTAGATTCTCTGCGCTGGCCTCAGTCCATGAAGGGCTTCGCCCATGGTAGACTCTCTGCACTGGCCTCAGTCCATGAAGGGCTTCGCCCATGGTAGATTCTTTACACTGGCTCTCAGTCCATGAAGGGCTTCGCCCATGGTAGATTCTCTGCGTTGGCCTCAGTCATGAAGGGCTTCGCCCATGGTAGATTCTCTGCGCTGGCCTCAGTCCATGAAGAGCTTCGCCCATGGTAGATTCTCTGCGCTGGCCTCAGTCCATGAAGGGCTCCGCCCATGGTTGATTCTTTACACTGGCCTCAGTCCATGAAGGGCTTCGCCCATGGTAGATTCTTTACGCTGGCCTCAGTCCATGAAGGGCTTCGCCCATGGTTGATTCTTTACACTGGCCTCAGTCCATGAAGGACTTCGCCCATGGTATATTCTTTACACTGGCCTCAGTCCATGAAGGGCTTCGCCCATAGTAGATTCTCTGCACTGGCCTCAGTCCATGAAGGGCTTCGCCCATGGTAGATTCTCTGCGCTGGCCCTCAGTCCATGAAGGGCTTCGCCCATGGTAGATTCTCTGCGCTGGCCTCAGTCCATGAAGGGCTTCGCCCATAGTAGATTCTCTGCGCTGGCCTCAGTCCATGAAGGGCTTCGCCATGGTAGATTCTCTGCGCTGGCCTCAGTCCATGAAGGGCTTCGCCCATAGTAGATTCTCTGCGCTGGCCTCAGTCCATGAAGGGCTTCGCCCATGGTAGATTCTCTGCGCTGGCCTCAGTCCATGAAGGGCTTCGCCCATCGTAGATTCTCTGCGTCGGCCTCAGTCCATGAAGGGCTTCGCCCATGGTAGATTCTCTGCGCTGGCCTCAGTCCATGAAGAGCTTCGCCCATGGTAGATTCTCTGCGT
>CAJSMF010000054.1:0-16771 GCA_907269125.1 Eristalis pertinax | reverse complement strand
GGCCCAAACGGCCAACCTTGTGGTTCATCACTTTTGTGAGAAACTACAAGAACCAGGAAGTCCAATGACCTGTGACGACTGTTGTCAACAAGACCCTTCATCAGTCTGTTGCATGTGAAAAAGAATTGGTGTATACTGGCAACCTTGTGGAGCATCAACTTCGAGTGAAGCTCAAAGCTACATCTCCGTTTCTTTTGTAAGTAGTGATGGCTGTCATCAATTTGATTGAATCAAAATTTGAGGGCAAAAATATTAGGCACAAATGGGCTACCTTGTGGAACATCAATTTTAAGAGCAGCTTCAAAAGTCACGGAGTCCTTAGTGACCTCGGATGATGGCTGTCAACAGGGTCGAAATATTCATCAACCTCTTGTATGTGAAAAATAATAGGTGTTTATAGGCTACCTTGCGGAACATCAACTTTAAGACCGATCTGCGATGGCGGTGATGGTGGGTAGTCGGTGGTCACCAATCGCGTGAAGATCAAATCAGACACAACCCATAATCTGACTCAAAACCCATTCATTTCAAGTGTAAAACATATTTCCACCGATCAAGCAATTAAACCGTCAACAAACCGAAACACCAAACCGCCACCTTATCCCCAGAAACCAATGAAATGAGATACGCTTGTCCATTTGAAACCATCGTTCGTCCACCTGCATCCATCGACAATGTGTCACATGCAGAGTCCTTGCGCGATACGATCACGATTTCTGTTTGCATCTCATCCCTCGCAGCTCGTTGCACTTCAATGCGCGACCGATGGGAGAGATATGTATTCCTGGCAAAACAAAAATGCACCGTCCGTCGGTGGCATCAAAGCGAAACTCGCAATCAGTTAGAATATACAATTGCACACGACCCATCGTCGCCCGTCGAAGTGGTGTGCTGAATGGAAAATCAGATTTGGACAGAATGTGCCCGTAGCCATTAAAATTGTCTTGTGTCCCTGTGACGGGTGGCCTTCCGTCGGCGCATCTGTGCCTCCATCATCCGGGCGACAAAATTTGATATTCCCAAATACAAATAGGCTCGGAGGCTACCTAGATGAGGGTGCACATACATCCCGCCACCCACAGAGAGGCTTATTCACATGCAGTCCTCCCAAAGAGGCTGTGTGCCGTGCACAGACTGATTGGATTGATTAAAGGGTACTATGGGGCGGGATACAGGTGTGTGTTGTGGCATTCGTTGGGCGTCATTCGTTAGTAATCATCATACTGGTGGTCGGCCGAAGGATAGTTCCTTTCTGCCACCCTCAGCCCCGGTCCACTCATTGTGATGTAATTTCAATGCTTGCCACCCATTCGAAATTAAATATTTACACGGTGTGTGGGTGGAGCATCTACGGCGCCATGTATCTGCATGGAGGGCGCCAGACGATTCGAAAATCGTTGTGTGTTCAGATACTCATTTTTTTTTCCCCATTTTTGTTTTTAATTGAATTAGAAATTTATTTATTCATCTGGCCAATGTAATTTTTGTTCAAAAATTTGATACCAGTCCATGCTGCTGTTGGTGTGGAAGGGGGTGGTGGAAGGGGTGGTGGAAGGGGGGGGGGGGGGGGGTATGAAAGAGAGATATCCTAGTGAAGTGACTGTGCAATTCCACTCGTGTTCAACCGCACAACCTTCTGTGCGGTTAATTATTCATGAATTTTTATGAAATTTTTCGGAACACCAGCACCTGCTGGCATACAAATTAACTAACCAACACACACACACACACACACGTACACAGGTGAGTTTATTTGAACAAAGGAGTATGGTCAAGTGAGCAGCTTTGGGTAATGGAATTGCAATGTACCCTCAGGAGGACACACACTTCATGTGCAGGGAAATAAAAATTCGGTTATAATTTCTTATTTATGACAAGTTTTTGTGAAGCTCTTGAGACTATTGTGGTGCTACGGGAGGGGGAGGGGGGAGAGGAGACGGAAACAATCATATCTTGAGGCGGTGTGTGGAGCTTATACGCGTAGCCCATGACGTGGTGGTGTTGGTTCAGAGGAATGCACTTACTTTTGGAAGGTGCCCTGGCAGAGGATGGAGTTGTTAATGGGTTCCAGGTGAGGGAGGGACATGCTGCACGGTGTCACTGGTTGTTTTACGATGAAACGGAATGAATGCTGATGCTTGTCTGGGGGGATGATTTATTTTCTCGGCAACGCTGTGAGGGGAGCATGGTTGCGGTGGACTTAGCACCAGTTTGCTGGACCGGAAAGGAATAAATTTCGCGGCAACGTAGTGAGGAGGAGGACCACACAGATTGACGTCGAACAACAGAAGCCACAGCGGAATTTTGGACGGACTGGATTTTAGTGGCAAGTAGTCATGAGTGGCTACGTAGACCGAATTCCAGTTTCACAAGCAAAACACCCGCCTTGACTGCACCAACACTCGAAGATTTAGTCTGCCAAACATTTCGGCTTTTCTGTGTCAGGAAAAAAACAAATCGTCACAATGGCCGGATATGCGACGTAGCCACAGACTTTGTCTACCTCGCACTGTGGTCATGGCCATTGGAATGGCTATCGACTAGTTCAGTTCGTTTAAAAAGAACGCCAGTCACATGGATGGTCAGGCAGAATGTTCCACTCCACACAATGGACGATGATGGAAGAGAATTCCGTCCCCCCGATCTAGACGAAGTCAAGATAGCTATATCGAGACTAAAGTCGAACAAAGCTGCTGGTGCAGACGCACTGCGGGCGATGAGATGGTAGGGTACATGCACCAACTCATCTGTAAGATATGGTCGGAGGAAAGCATGCCCGATGAGTGGAACTTCAGTATCGTTCGCACGATCCACAAAAAAGGAGACTCCTTCAACGGCGCCAACTACCGAGGGATAAGTCTCCTTAACATCGCCTACAAGATCTTCTCTGTCGCTTTGAGCGAGCGCCTGAAACCATTCGTGAATCAGTGCGGTTTCAGGCCGGGGAAGTCCACCATCGACCAAATTTTCACACTATGGCAGATCCTGGAAAAAAAACCCAAGAGATGCAAATCGACACCCACCACCCATTCGTCGATTTCAAGGCCGCCACGTCTGGTTTTGACATTCCTGCCAAACACGTCAGGCTGTGCAGGATGTCGATGGAGAACTCTCGCCGCCCCATCAAGGTCGGTAACGAACTCACCGAGACCTTCAATGTGAGAAAAGGTTTTAGGCAAGACGACGCGCTGTCATGTGACTTCTTTACCATCATCCTGGAGAAAATCGTGCGAAACTCAAACGCCAACACTAGAGGCACGATTTTCCAGAAGTCCGCACAATTGCTAGCATCCGCGGACGACATTGACGTGATTGGTCGAACGCAGCGAGCCGTCAATGAAGCGTTTGCTGATATTGAAACGGAGGCTTCAAAAATGGTTTTAACAATGAATGAGGGCAAAACTAAGTACATGCTGTCATCGAGAAAGGACGCAACACATCGACGTCTCGGCCAGAATGTCACCGTAGGCAGCTTTAACTTCGAGGTAGTTAAGGACTTCGTCTACCTCGGCTTCCAGGTAAGCAGTACAAACAACATCAACAGTAGCGAGATTAAAGGCAGAATAACTCTGGCCAACCGCTGTTTCTTTGAGTAGTAGAGCTCTCTCTCGAAGGAGCAAGCTAACACTATACAAGACCCTCATCATCCTTGTCCTGCTCTATGGCGCAGAAGCCTGGACAGTCTCAAGAGCAGATGAAGAAGTTTTTGGTCTTTTCGAGAGAAAAGTTCTGCTTTTCATTTTTGGTACTGTTTGCGAACAGCGACATGAGCCTAGTCAGGCGTCTACGGATTGAGCACCTAAGATGGCTATGCCATGTAGAGCGCATGGACAACACTGCTCCAGCCCGAAGAGTCTTCGACTTCGAACCAGTGGGACAACGCAATAGAGGACGCCCACGAAACTGATGGCGCCAACAAGTGGAGAAGGACATCAACCAAGTTGGTGCGCGAAATTGGAGACAGCTGGCAAAAGATCGTGCCAGCTGGAGAAGCTTATTGACTGAGGCTCAGGTCCACCCCGGACTGTAGTGTCACTAGAAGAAGAAGACGAAGTCACATGGATTGAGCGTGGAACGCTGAGAATAGGGATGACAAACTCATCATTAAGGCCTAATGATCGAATTCAAATTCAAATTGACAGCGTTGACGAGATCCCTTCTAATTCACATGCTCTTCTAAATCATGTACGTCGTCGCGTGGAACGAATGTTCGGATCCAAACAGAAGCACATTCAAATCAATGAACCCCATCCAACAGCGGACTCTATTCAATTTCACATCCGCACTGGCACCATGTGCTCTCATTTGGATTCCACTTCGAACCCTCATCCCCCCCCCCCCCCCCCCCTCCCCCTCCCCCTCGATCGATTGGTTATTACAGCCAATTTCATCGAACATTGATTGCGTCATCAATGAAAGATCATCGAAGCTCCCCTAACGAGCTCCAGAGCTCATTTGAAACATTACAAGAGCAAACAAAAAAAAGAAGAAAAGGAAACAAGTAACTGACGTCCCAGCCTCGGTGGAGCGGGCAAGGAAATTGAAAAACAGAATCTATATCTGTTACAGCACTGATTTACTTATTTGTTAATCGACCGTAAACTTATTTTGTCCTTTCCTTGTCCCGCCTCCGACTCAAATGACATCCCCTCGCCATCGTGGCCATATGCTGAGACCGTCTGTGCGGTGTGCATGCGGAAGTTGACTACACAGAGTGAGAGAGAGAGAGAGAAAACTAGGGATCCAAACGATAACAGAACCAAATTTGATCTCCATAAAAACGCATAAAATACAAACGAGTCCCAAACGAATGAATGAAATGCGAAAAAAAACACACACACACACAGTGATCCAAAGGAAGAGACGACACGACTCGAATAAAACACATCTCTCTCTGGAAACGCAAAAAAAAACAGGACACCCATTCAATGGGTGGATGGGTGTGCTGCTGCTGAGGACAGACGAGCACTCAGAGGAGTCACAACCGAAAAAGGACACACCGAAGCAAAACGAAACGAAACGAAATGTTACAAATTGAATCCTTTATGTTTGAAGGAATCGCTTCAAAGAATTTCATTCCAAATGGGATCAAAATGTTGATTAAAAAAAAAATATATAAACTAGAGGACCACCCCCCCCCCCCCCCCCCCCGCCCCTCCCCTCCATCCCCTCCTCAGCAGGATAATCGAATGAGGATTAAGCTGGAAAAATAGCAACAATTCTTCATTAATGACCCTTAAACGAGAGCTTCCCACACACACACACACTCATACCCAGGGTCCGCCGCGTGTGGCCTTGATTCAACCCCGCGCCAACCAGCGGGAGCATCTCTCTGTCCGCCATTTGCGCGCCACAGTGTTAACTTCGAACTGCAACGAGTGCGCGAGTGTGGCGCACAGTACATATCTGCTTTTTTTCCGGTTGCACACCTTTCCGCCAATTCGTTTGGGTGTGTGTTTGCTTTTAATTAAATTCCTTTAAGGATGGAGCACCCCGTGTCTTTGTGGCAGCCCAGAGCAGGAGAACAATCTCCCGTCCTTTGACGCCTTTGGCCAAGAACAGATCTTTCGCACGCCCTTTTGGACCTACATCAGTCCTATCCTCCCTCCCTCTCCCTCCGTCTGTCACAAAGGAGCATGAACATGGACTGTCCAGGATAGACGTCGGATAGCTGTTAGTTCTCCTAAATATCATTTAAGTTTGTTTTTATTATTTTCCGTTCTCGCTCCGTCCTAGCCGAAGCGGCGCGGCGCCCCGATTCGCTGTGTGTCAATGAAGGCTGCTCTGCCAGAGTTATCCTGCGGTGATAACGGAAATGAGGAAATGAAGCAATTTCACTTTGAAACAACGGGAATTTAATGATAGAAAGTAAGTGCCTGTTTCAATGGCACGGAAGGATGGGTACGAATTATTTTTCCTGTTGTTGACAATTAGTGAAATTTACGCGTTAGATCTCACAAGGGGGGAATGGATAAGGGGCACCCCGACACGCCCCCGGCACATTTTGACTCTTGTGTGAATTTACCGGCATTTAGACGGCTTAATGTGAATCTCGCGGGTGATGGGCGGCACGCCGGTTGGTGATTGAGAAAGTCTCCCCCGAGTTTTATTGCAGTCATTTGAAATGTTTTATTCCCCGACTCACCGGATGGTGATAATCATTGTTTTTTGACAATTGATGTGTTGCCTGATGGTGGTTATGATCGCAGGGAAGCATTAAAACGCTGTGCACGGGGTGGCAGAAGTCAAATGAGTTTCGCACGAATGGCTCTCATTTTGAATTAATCGCCGGAAGTCCCACACTCCGATGTCGCTGACGAAGGGCACAAGCTGCCTGCCTTCAAAATCACTCATACATGAGGTCATAAAAGAAAAGACTGAGCCACCACAGGCCGTTGCTGTCCATAAAACGAGAGGAGCCCGAACGACTTCTCAAGAATGACATCTTCATGGTGATCCCTGCAAAGCTACACCCAGTCAGCGGGCATTCACTCTGCCATCATCAACCATTGCATCGGCCACAAATCGGCGTACACCCGCCGTCAGCGTCACCCTAAAAGCGGCAACGAAACAATTTACGAGGCTTCACAGATTGTGGTGGCCCGCGTTTTCAAATTCAATGTACAGAGCCCCCTGCCTGCGTTCCACCACAACACACCCACCATTCGGCTTCCAGCATCCTATCACCCTGTCATTCTGTCACCCTACAAAAGAAATATATTTCCAGCAATAATCCAGCATCCATCCTTCATGTGGCAACGTTTATTGAAAAAATATGTAAAATACTTCAACTGACACTCCATCGAGCTGCCGCTCTCCCCCTCTCTCTCTCTCTCTCTCTCTGTCTGTTTCATCACCGCTATATTCAATTACACATACCGACTACCGTCTTCGTCATCGTCGTCACCATAGTCTTCGCATCGCTCTTAGACAGGCGGTAGGTAATGTGCGTGTCGAACAAGGACGCCAGCTCCTACCGCCGCTCGCGCAAGGATATCAAACCGAAGCCGATGATGGAGTACGTTTTAATAACTAAGACCGCCGACTGTGTAAATATTTCACGGATGGGATATTCACTTGCCACCGCGACACGGGATGCTCTGAATGGATGAGATGCCCGCCTTCAAGCGCTGTTCGACGGAACCCACATGTGGCGTTGATTTTTCGAATAAATCTAATTCGATGGCGGGAGTAGGTAGAAGCAGATATCCTTTGACACTCTCTCTCACGATTAATTTCACCGATTTTTTTGCCGATCGGTATCGGTGTTGACAAAAATCCTCCACTTAACCTGATGAGAAATCGCCTACGCAGAGGAGTGGGAAAAAAAAAAAAACCACACACACAGGAAGCAAAAATCCCTTTTCTGGCGTGCCGCACGATACCCACAATAGAACACACAATTATAATCAGACACGGAAAAGCCGATGCCGCCACGGAGCGACGGCGGGAGGTTGAGGATGCGACGCGGTGTTGCGGTGGTTCGCAAACTCATGCAAACCACCGCAAGCCACCGCTGAGGCCGCCGCTTCGCTGATTAATTTCCATTATGCACACGCAGGGATAATAATTCAATTCGATTAAAAGTTTGCGATACAATCCAATCCGCGAGGGAGCGTTGCGTTTGCCCGCAAAAAAATGCAAGAAAAAAAAAATAAGAAAAGAATGGAATTGATTGGGGACTCGCGGCAGAGAAAAAGGATGGCTTCATCCCGCTCCCCCACCCCCCTCCCAGGCCGAAGTCACAATTGTAATCCGGTCCATTCGGCTGGATTATGGATGCATTGTGTATGCGGGTGTGATTGGTTCATTGTTTGATGCGATCAAAGGCAGTCGGAGGCGCTGAAGGAGACGCGGCGCACAACTCTGAATGGGATAATTAATTAAGGGATTAGTCGACGGCGTGGCTGCGAGTGATTTTTCAGGCAAATCACTCGGCGAATAATCGGATTCGTGATCTAATTCACTTCGGGGGCTTGTCGATTATGCCGAAAAAGGGAATCGAGAATGAAGGGAGCTTATGGTTAAGCCAATGGATCATGGTTTAGGCTGATGAGGGGCAGGGGGAGGGGAGGTGATATTCATGGACGGTGTCGTATTTCTTCTTTGTTACAGTCAATCGATGCTTTGATTGGAGTGAAAACAAGCGTTTGAACGGGGGATTGTGATGATTTAAGGACTCAATTGCTCAGCAGGGTGTCCTTTGTGACATGGACCTGGGTAACATACTCTGTGGGTGAAGGAAAGACGCCGGGAATTGGTCTCTTGAACCACAATGACAAGGATTTCTTGTGACACTTCCATAAACTGACTAATTAACGAATACAATTGCGCCCTTCTCCTCCTCAGAATTGCAACATGCGAGCGCCAACCACCCCAAATTACATTTATCCGTCGTTGCATCCTCTTCGAAACTCGCCTCGTTGCTTGAGAATAATTCTCACGCTTCCACCTCTCCACCCAAATACGCGTCAATCTTTTTTAATTTAATTCCAAACACCGAAACCGAACTTCTCACAAGAGAACAAATTAACTTTTCCCATATACACTTCCAAGTACTCGTCCTTGCCGAGCAACTTTTCCCTCATTCATCCGCCGTGAAGACGAAATTAAATTTAACTACATCAGAGGTAACAATCCTTCCACTTTTTCGATTGAAATTTCCCATGAAAAACCATCAAAGGTGATGCCGAGCACTCATAACCATCATCGTTGCGCGTCTCCTCGGCTCTGTGTGCCGCCGCCTCCAACGACGACGATTTAATATGAGCCTGTTCGCCTGTGAGTCCTGACTGTGCGCCAGCACTTCAAGGAAATTAAAATGCAAAATCATATCATATTTGCTGGCAAAGGTGGAGGACAGGATGCACGATCCACGCCACCATACGGACTTAAAAATTGAAATTGAAATACGAAACTGACACGGTAAAGAGAAAGGACAGCCACGGACGTTACCCAAAAAAAAATCGCAAGTGTGTGTGAAAATATTCCCCGAAAATACTCGTATCACGGCAATTTGCACATTTGCATTTGATATTGCTTCGTCCTTCAAAAAATAAGGAAAATCATCATCACCATAATCCGCCCCATCCGCTCGCCCCTGGCAGCATGCGTCGATTCACTCGCAGTTGAGTCAAGAGTCAAGTCAAAAGATAACACAGCGATAAGCAGATACTTGAGTGTGCCTGAGATATTACAAGTATCCTTGTGCACAGTGGATGGAGGGTTGGATAGAATTTCCAGCAAAACCATCGGCATCGGCATTGTTTTTCGCATAAGAACGCTCGTCATTGTCTGAAAGAGGCGACTCGTTGAAGGATGCGCGCCCGCTTCATATGTCCTCAGCCGTCGAGGAGATTTCAATTATTTTTTTGTTTTTTGTTTTTTTTTTTTCATGCAATAAGGACATTCCTATTATGCTTTAAGGATTACGCGTATCTGAACGTTGTACGCACTTGTCAGTTCGGTTGGCCCGTCGAGCTGGGAGAGCAACCAAACTGTAACAAATCAAAAAAAAAAAACAAGTGGAACTGTGTATTCTTTTTGTGGGCGAAATTACAAAAGTCAGTCCCCTAGCCAGCGGAGTAACCTCAAAGGATCTTCATTATTCTCTTTGCCATCCTGCCTACATTCCGAGTCGGTGGCGCACTAGGGGCTGAGGCTGGGTCGGTGTGTGTGGCGGACACATTTTCAACGCTTTGTTTACGCATCTCTTTAATGATGCTTTCGAGCAAACATTGATGATATAGGCTCCACCGCGCGACGAAAAGGTACGCACAACGCCTGAATCCTTCCCCGGGGGGGGTGGCGGCGGTAATCCTGTTTATGCCTTCCTTGTGTGTGTTGCCTTTTTTTTTTCGCTTTCAGCTGCGTGGATAAATTTAATGTGTTTCGGCAATAATTTTCCCATAAGAGTTGACATGGAGGATTCTGTTCGCTTGCTCGTTCGTTCATTTTGCTCGTCTCACGCCAGTTGATATGAAAAATCGTGAGTCGAAGGTGGGATGGGGAAGGTTAAACCACTTTTATGCAGATTCCTTTATTTGTTGTCCTGTGTGTTGTTCCTGTTCCTGTTCCTGTTGTTATTCTACCTGACATCGAAATAAACCTCTGCAGGTCCTGTGTGTGTGTGTGTCCTTTTCGAAAAGAATAAAAGCGTGGCAGTGAAAATTTCCATACGAAAGGATTTATGCGACAACCATTCATCAATTTGATGTTGAGTATGTGCGAGGAATACCATAATGGTCGCTTTTCCTGTTCGTCCTGACTGAGCAGAGCTCCCAAACCCCCCCTTCCCACCAGGACGGTAATAAAAAGAGAAAATAACCAGGAATGGCAAGGATATCCAACAATGATTCAATGTGCAAAAATAATTATTGCAAAGTCGTACTTTATGCATTTTGATTAATTCTCTTTTTTTCTCCCGAGCAGCCCCCAGTTTCTCACCCGCTCTCTCTCTCTCTCTCTCACTCTCACACTGCTCCGAAGGCAAGACAATAAATTACAAAACGGATTTACGTCATGAGCTTCAGCTGGTTGCGGGTGCAATGAGGACATGTAGCAGCGGGTTGTTGGGTACCCCGTGACACATGAAATATTACAAACCCGTCCGATCGACTCTGCGCAACTAGTTAATTACCCGGACTGAATGAATAATCCGGGGGGGGGGCTGCGCCATCTCTGATAAATTATTCATCAATTTTGAATGGATTTACCACAACGGTTTCTCCTCGCATAATGTTGATATAAAAATTAGAATCCTTTTTCTTTTTTCGGGCAGCGGCCGCGGCGACGCCATTTACATTTATTCACAGCCCATCACTTGCTTAATGGGAACCCACGGTGGATGATCTCTCTTTTTAAATATTGCTTTGACTCCTCGGATATCCTTGCCGACAATGGAGCGGCGGGCGGGGGGCGAGGTCGAACCCAAGACAAGACCTTTATCGGCACTTAACAGCTACACTCTCTTTGGTGGCGTGAAGAAAGACGAGGACCCTTTTTTTTTTTGTTCTTCTCCCTTTTGGTCTTTGGAAAGGGATCGGTATGAATTTAAAGTGACCACAAGCGTGCCATTCGATTGGAGATAAACATCTCGTTCTTGTTGAAAGGTAAACATGGCCATTTTCATCATCATCACCTTTATCATGGTTAAGTCCCTTCTTCTTTCATCCTTTCAGAAGGTTGTTCGGAAAGGATGCTGAAAGGAGGCAAGAAAGCCCCCCCCCCCCCCCCCCCATTCCGGGGATGGAAGAACGTGTGAGAAGATGTTTAAAGCAATACAGTACCTTGTGTGAATACATTTCATATTTATGCTCCGGAGAAACTCATAAAGCGTACGTGTGTATGGGCACACAACAAGTTTGGTTATTCATTTGATCAATTAACGAAACATGCAAATCGGCCCAGAACCGACCAACGACCAACGACCAGCACCAGATCATTATCGTCGCCCCTATCAAATTCGCCAATTCGAATGAAAAAGCGACCATCATTTATAAGTAATTGAGAGAGGCTAATAGATGACGGTCAGTTGGGGATTCGTTCATATTCAAAAAAAGGGCACAAGGTTCACCGAATTCCTCCGGCAAACTTCGCTCCCCGAGGATCTAAGTGCGGAATCATTCGCCTGACCTTTCCAGTCGGTTCGGTTGGGTTCGGTTGGTCGTCGTCGTCCTGTCGCCTGCTACAGCACAGAGGTGCCGATGAAGATAAAGAAATCTGTATCTCGGCATCGACAGAAGGTCGAATAAACTTTCCTTCCACACCGCCACCCTCCCTCCCACGCATTCACAGTCACTTTAGTGGTTTTTGTGTGACGGTGTGCCGTAGAATGAATGAGTATCTCTCACTTAAGAATTAGTTCAAGTGTAAAACTTTATCTCCTGGGACAATATTTATTCGCCATCTTAAATGGATCTTTATACAAAAGCTTTCATTACAGCAATCCCTTTTCGTCTGCCGCGCCCGAGTGTCGAAGGTTCGGTCGAGTAGGCTAATTTGGGATCTTTGCTTTATTCATGGCATCATCTATCGCTTTGGTGGTGGCAGGGTTGGTTGGGAGAGGATATTTCATCCTATCGAAAATTAAAGGCAATCATTAACCAGATGAGGTGGAGATGGAGGTGGAGGTGGAGGTGGAGGTGGAGGTGGAGGTGGAGGTGGAGGTGGAGGTGGAGGTGGAGGTGGAGGTGGAGGTGGAGGTGGAGGTGGAGGTAGTGGAGGTAGTTTAAGTAGTGGAGATAGTGGAGGTAGTGGAGGTAGTGGAGGTAGTGGAGGTAGCCGTCGTCGTCGTGGTCGAGGTTGTCTAGGTTGTGGAGGTGGTGGTGGAGGTGGTGGTGGAGGTGGAGGTGGAGGTGGTGGTGGAGGTGGAGGTGGAGGTGGAGGTGGGGGTGGAGGTGGAGTTGGAGGTGGAGGTAGTGGAGGTAGTGGAGGTAGTGGAGGTAGTGGAGGTAGTGGAGGTAGTGGAGATAGTGGAGGGGTAGTGGCGGTAGTGGCGGTAGTGGAGGTAGTGGAGGTAGTGGAGGGGTAGTGGAGATAGTGGAGGGGTAGTGGAGGGGTAGCGGAGATACTGGAGGTAGTGGAGATAGTGGAGGGGTAGTGGCGGTAGTGGAGGTAGTGGAGGTAGTGGAGGTAGCCGTCGTCGTCGTGGTCGAGGTTGTCTAGGTTGTGGAGGTGGTGGTAAAGGTGGAGGTGGAGGTGGTAGAGGAGCAGAATAGACGAAAATCAAAGTCCCACAAATACAACAGATGAAGTCGCAAAAATTCAGTATCACTTCCCGTCAATCGATAAATTGCCCGGAAACGATCCAATAGCCGACCACTGAGCGATGGGGGAACGAGTATGTATTACAAACCGCCACACTTAATCTTCACCCACATCACCCTCACAGCGGACAGAGTAGAAGATTGGCGGTCTTCGGCTCCGCTCTGTTTGCCTTGTCAAACACATCAATTGATTTATAATTCCCAAATCCAGTCCACTGTCGCACCGGAAGGGTGTCCATTTGTGTGCGTTTGTCAGTGTCTCGCTCGTCATCCCTTAGATCAGCGCTTAACGCACACAAATCCACCCCCGCCAGCGCGTCAGGGACTCAATCTCATTTTCGACAAACAATCACTGATATCCTGCAAAACGGGGTTGAATGGGGGACTGAATGGATCGATGAGGGGTTGCTGCAGTCACACGGACCCCCGCAGAGACATATCGAATCTAATTGATATGTTTTCCGACACAAATGAATTATTGCTTTTTTGTGTGCTGTACGCTTCGTCTGTGGCAACTGCACGAGTGCATTAACTGCTCTGTTTGTCTGTCTGGCAGCGGGGATGAAGTCTCCCGCCCTGTGGACGGCGCGGGGGGGGGTGGGTGAGTCGAATGCTTCAGCATCTATAAAAATGTCAATGCATGGATGAGTCACTCGCCGTAAATTACAAAGTTCATGACGAACACACTCGCCCCTGTGCGGGCGGGCGGGTTACGCATCAGCGAAGGGTGAAGCCGAACGAAGCGATTGAAAGCAATTAATTTGAGAAATTGGAAAATCAGCTGCAATCGAGCATGTCCCAGTGGAATTTGAACCGTATTAAGAAATTAAAAGTTCTGCGTCTCAACTCGGCTAGCAGTGATCTTAATTAAAGTGTTTTGTGTTCATTTCCGGGGATTGGACGGGCGGTTCTGTTTGTTCAGCGGGACACGGGTTACATCGTATTTTGTGGGATTTCAACAATTCATTCTTGGAATGTGTCACGAGCATGTTTGCACTACTGGCCGGCGAACATGAGCATGTCCATGGAACTTTGTTCACATTTCAAAGAATTTCGATGAAGTGTTGCTGTTGGTGGGGGTGGGCTGGAGGGAGGATTTCTTTCTCGGGACTGTTTATTTACTTCGGCATCGCTGGAGGGAGACAGTCGGATGGTAGGACTGATTGTGGAGATGTGACACGCAAGTGTTTGCTGAGCAAACTAAGGCATTAATGATGCCGGAACGTATATTTATGAGTTAAGCGGCATTGTTTGCATGGTAAATCCTGTAGGCACACACAATGGAGTGAATGGCGGACAAGAGATAGGAGTTGCGTGTGAGGCCAGAATGTTTTCGACATGACACTTGTGAGCAAAGCAGGTGACGAGTGGATTTCGAAAGAAGAGAGGCTCATGTTGCAGATGAGAAAAGACAGGGATTCTGAGCACTCACATCAGTGCCAGCCATCTCCAAAGGGACTTAAGTAATTGAAACGGCCCACAAAAAAGCCATTCACAAAACTAATGCCAAAAACCACCTGTTCACCATGTAATCTCTATTAAAAGCCACTTCAAGCAACAAAAAAAAAAGGCAGAAAAAAGCGAATAAAAGCCCCCCAAAAAACAAAGGAAAATGTGACACACACACCTCGAATGCCGCACTCAGCGCCATTCATTAGGGTACAAATGCAAATTGCAACATAATAGGGATGAAATTGCCTTTGTGTTTGCACACGCAAAAGTACAGCCATCCGCCGCCGACGTTCCATTCATTGCATCACGGCTCGGTGCAATTTACACCGAAAACAGAGTCCCATCCGACGATGATAATACTCAACTGCATCATCGTCATCATCATCAGATCCTTGTTCTTATATGCAAATAAATTTAATTGACATCCTAAAGAACTTCAAGTAGCATGCCTCGGCTGCTGATGCTGGGGCGCGAGCGTTTCTCCGCTCGTCGGGTGCCAGCACAGTCGACTGCAGCCACGATGATTGCCAGTGCCAGTGCACACAGGGAATTATTCAAGCCTCCAAGATTTTCTGGCAAAAAAGAAAATAATACAAAAACGAGGGTAAACTGTGATGCTGTACGCTAAAGCCATTAGCAGTGGAGTCTGAACACTGAGCACTGTGCTGTGTGGTGAGTGGTGAGTGCTGAGTGGGCGTCGGACTGAATGCAGTTGCACAGTTCCACGCTGGATGAATATTTAAAAGGGGGATAACGCCAGCGCACAGGACTCCTCCGCATAGACTCCTCTAATTGTGCAAAATATGGATAAAGGGCAAGTGATCTCACCTCAACGGCAGATGCAGCGCATAAACCAACCGAAAGCGAAGTGCAGTGTTTTCATGCAAAACCACACGGGCTTAGCCGCGATTATCGCTAAAGAACACACACTAATGTGTGCTGAATAAATAACAACCTGTGGTGATTAACTAAATGAATCTACAAGAGAAACAAAAAAGACTGATTCAATCCGCTGTGTAACACAACTACCCCCACAATCCATCCCCCATTCGCGCACTCATAAGCCGCTTACAGCCGACCATTTACAATCAGCGAGCGCTTTCTCGTTCGCAGACTCTCGCGGGATGTCTTCCCTCGCTATGGTAGCGTGCATAATCGGGAAATTAGTTGCCGTAGTAGGACGCCACCAGAATCACCTGCTAATTGAGGGGCACAACACACGAACAACAACACCGGCAGCGAGAGCAGGCAGACTGCACACAGAACAACCAAAAAGATGTGAAATTACACAGAAGGGGGGAAGGGGGGAGGGGGGATAAAGCTTCAATTTAGATTTGCCAAACCGTGCGTAACCGTGTTCTCATCTTTGTTCAACCCCCACAGTGCCCTCCCCTTTATCTTTGTTCAACCCCCACAGTGCCCTCCCCTTCACCGAGCAGAGCGCGCGCGGCATCAATTTATTCCGGAAGGACCCGTGGTTGATTTTTATTTTTTTTGCCTCTCTTCTGCTGTCTCTCGCTCTGCTCGAACTTATTTAATATTCAAGGCGCAGAGTTCTCATATATTTACGATAGGCGAGCGACCTACGACGCCTCGACGACGACGACGTCGGCTGAAAAGAAAATCCCAGTTCGCAGCTGATGAAGATGAATCATCATCGAGAGTGGAGTTGGAGGTGTCCTGTTGAATTTCGGTGCAAAGCGGCTCTGCGAGGATAAATAATGATCAAAATCTCTGGTTGCCTGGTTTGCCTATGTTTGGATCCTTTTCATGTGACGGGGGGGGGAGGTAGCAACACAGAGGGGGGGGGGGGGGCGGGGGGGTCTTTGAAAAGCCGGGTAGGATTATGTTCAATTGTTGACTTCTGTTATTTCGCCCATCCGCTCTGAATTTAAAATAATGATCGTTTCTTTTGTTGTATCTCGTCGCATTTGTCCATCTGCCGGGCGTTGCTCTCAATTATGGGGCGACTGTTGCCAATGGGAATTGAGGTAAGAATCGATTTCTTTTTAACTCATTTTCAAAATACGCAACAAAAGCTACAGAGAGAGAGAGAGAGAGAGAGAGAGAGCCTGTTTCAATTAATAGTTCCTGGAATGTGGGAGCCTATCTTGAGATGAAGGAATCTTCTGTTTCCAGGGGAACCAGCAGCATGGCAGCATCGTTAAAACACCCCCCCCCCCCTGCCCTGGTTGAGGAGTGAAAAGGGGGGAGTTCGACTACCATTTTGGGTTCAATCAAATGATGCAACAGATTGGGAGGAAAGAACACTCCATCTCATCATTTTCTCCACCAAATGAAAAGCGAGGACGAGCTGAAATGGACCAATAAATTGTACAGTCGTTGCAGAAAAAGAGCGCATAACTTTTCACGACACACGCTCACGTACCATTCACCTAGACCTAGACAATGAGCCGCCAGCCTCTTCTCTCCGAAGACTGAACAACGAGTCCCATTTTTCACAGAAAAACGAGGTGCATTTCAGAGTGCAACGAGACTCAAGTCAATACCAAGTGACAAATGACCATTTAAGTGGGAAGAAACGAGACACA
>CAJSMF010000053.1:0-16867 GCA_907269125.1 Eristalis pertinax | reverse complement strand
ATTCTCTGCACTGGCCTCAGTCCATGAAGGGCTTCGCCCATAGTAGATTCTTCACACCTGCCTCAGTCCATGAAGGGCTTCGCCCATAGTAGATTCTTCACACCTGCCTCAGTCCATGAAGGGCTTCGCCCATAGTAGATTCTCTGCACTGGCCTCAGTCCATGAAGGGCTTCGCCCATAGTAGATTCTCTGCACTGGCCTCAGTCCATGAAGGGCTTCGCCCATAGTAGATTCTCTGCACTGGCCTCAGTCCATGAAGGGCTTCGCCCATAGTAGATTCTTCACACCTGCCTCAGTCCATGAAGGGCTTCGCCCATAGTAGATTCTCTGCACTGGCCTCAGTCCATGAAGGGCTTCGCCCATAGTAGATTCTTCACACCTGCCTCAGTCCATGAAGGGCTTCGCCCATAGTAGATTCTTCACACCTGCCTCAGTCCATGAAGGGCTTCGCCCATAGTAGATTCTTCACACCTGCCTCAGACCATGAAGGGCTTCGCCCATAGTAGATTCTTCACACCTGCCTCAGTCCATGAAGGGCTTCGCCCATAGTAGATTCTTCACACCTGCCTCAGTCCATGAAGGGCTTCGCCCATAGTAGATTCTTCACACCTGCCTCAGTCCATGAAGGGCTTCGCCCATAGTAGATTCTTCACACCTGCCTCAGTCCATGAAGGGCTTCGCCCATAGTAGATTCTTCACACCTGCCTCAGTCCATGAAGGGCTTCGCCCATAGTAGATTCTTCACACCTGCCTCAGTCCATGAAGGGCTTCGCCCATAGTAGATTCTTCACACCTGCCTCAGTCCATGAAGGGCTTCGCCCATAGTAGATTCTTCACACCTGCCTCAGTCCATGAAGGGCTTCGCCCATAGTAGATTCTTCACACCTGCCTCAGTCCATGAAGGGCTTCGCCCATAGTAGATTCTCTGCACTGGCCTCAGTCCATGAAGGGCTTCGCCCATAGTAGATTCTTCACACCTGCCTCAGTCCATGAAGGGCTTCGCCCATAGTAGATTCTCTGCACTGGCCTCAGTCCATGAAGGGCTTCGCCCATAGTAGATTCTTCACACCTGCCTCAGTCCATGAAGGGCTTCGCCCATAGTAGATTCTTCACACCTGCCTCAGACCATGAAGGGCTTCGCCCATAGTAGATTCTTCACACCTGCCTCAGTCCATGAAGGGCTTCGCCCATAGTAGATTCTCTGCACTGGCCTCAGTCCATGAAGGGCTTCGCCCATAGTAGATTCTTCACACCTGCCTCAGTCCATGAAGGGCTTCGCCCATAGTAGATTCTTCACACCTGCCTCAGTCCATGAAGGGCTTCGCCCATAGTAGATTCTTCACACCTGCCTCAGACCATGAAGGGCTTCGCCCATAGTAGATTCTTCA
The DNA here is from genome assembly GCA_907269125.1 of Eristalis pertinax. Lineage (NCBI taxonomy): Eukaryota > Metazoa > Arthropoda > Insecta > Diptera > Syrphidae > Eristalis > Eristalis pertinax. Next base: position 15,479 of record CAJSMF010000053.1, on the reverse strand, counting down.
CACCTGCCTCAGTCCATGAAGGGCTTCGCCCATAGTAGATTCTTCACACCTGCCTCAGTCCATGAAGGGCTTCGCCCATAGTAGATTCTCTGCACTGGCCTCAGTCCATGAAGGGCTTCGCCCATAGTAGATTCTTCACACCTGCCTCAGTCCATGAAGGGCTTCGCCCATAGTAGATTCTCTGCACTGGCCTCAGTCCATGAAGGGCTTCGCCCATAGTAGATTCTTCACACCTGCCTCAGTCCATGAAGGGCTTCGCCCATAGTAGATTCTTCACACCTGCCTCAGACCATGAAGGGCTTCGCCCATAGTAGATTCTTCACACCTGCCTCAGACCATGAAGGGCTTCGCCCATAGTAGATTCTTCACACCTGCCTCAGTCCATGAAGGGCTTCGCCCATAGTAGATTCTTCACACCTGCCTCAGACCATGAAGGGCTTCGCCCATAGTAGATTCTTCACACCTGCCTCAGTCCATGAAGGGCTTCGCCCATAGTAGATTCTTCACACCTGCCTCAGTCCATGAAGGGCTTCGCCCATAGTAGATTCTTCACACTTGCCTCAGTCCATGAAGGGCTTCGCCCATAGTAGATTCTTCACACCTGCCTCAGTCCATGAAGGGCTTCGCCCATAGTAGATTCTCTGCACTGGCCTCAGTCCATGAAGGGCTTCGCCCATAGTAGATTCTTCACACCTGCCTCAGTCCATGAAGGGCTTCGCCCATAGTAGATTCTCTGCACTGGCCTCAGTCCATGAAGGGCTTCGCCCATAGTAGATTCTTCACACCTGCCTCAGTCCATGAAGGGCTTCGCCCATAGTAGATTCTTCACACCTGCCTCAGACCATGAAGGGCTTCGCCCATAGTAGATTCTTCACACCTGCCTCAGACCATGAAGGGCTTCGCCCATAGTAGATTCTTCACACCTGCCTCAGTCCATGAAGGGCTTCGCCCATAGTAGATTCTCTGCACTGGCCTCAGTCCATGAAGGGCTTCGCCCATAGTAGATTCTTCACACCTGCCTCAGACCATGAAGGGCTTCGCCCATAGTAGATTCTTCACACCTGCCTCAGTCCATGAAGGGCTTCGCCCATAGTAGATTCTCTGCACTGGCCTCAGTCCATGAAGGGCTTCGCCCATAGTAGATTCTCTGCACTGGCCTCAGTCCATGAAGGGCTTCGCCCATAGTAGATTCTTCACACCTGCCTCAGACCATGAAGGGCTTCGCCCATAGTAGATTCTTCACACCTGCCTCAGTCCATGAAGGGCTTCGCCCATAGTAGATTCTTCACACCTGCCTCAGACCATGAAGGGCTTCGCCCATAGTAGATTCTTCACACCTGCCTCAGTCCATGAAGGGCTTCGCCCATAGTAGATTCTTCACACCTGCCTCAGTCCATGAAGGGCTTCGCCCATAGTAGATTCTTCACACTTGCCTCAGACCATGAAGGGCTTCGCCCATAGTAGATTCTTCACACCTGCCTCAGTCCATGAAGGGCTTCGCCCATAGTAGATTCTCTGCACTGGCCTCAGTCCATGAAGGGCTTCGCCCATAGTAGATTCTTCACACCTGCCTCAGTCCATGAAGGGCTTCGCCCATAGTAGATTCTCTGCACTGGCCTCAGTCCATGAAGGGCTTCGCCCATAGTAGATTCTTCACACCTGCCTCAGTCCATGAAGGGCTTCGCCCATAGTAGATTCTTCACACCTGCCTCAGACCATGAAGGGCTTCGCCCATAGTAGATTCTTCACACCTGCCTCAGACCATGAAGGGCTTCGCCCATAGTAGATTCTTCACACCTGCCTCAGTCCATGAAGGGCTTCGCCCATAGTAGATTCTCTGCACTGGCCTCAGTCCATGAAGGGCTTCGCCCATAGTAGATTCTCTGCACTGGCCTCAGTCCATGAAGGGCTTCGCCCATAGTAGATTCTTCACACCTGCCTCAGTCCATGAAGGGCTTCGCCCATAGTAGATTCTTCACACCTGCCTCAGACCATGAAGGGCTTCGCCCATAGTAGATTCTTCACACCTGCCTCAGTCCATGAAGGGCTTCGCCCATAGTAGATTCTCTGCACTGGCCTCAGTCCATGAAGGGCTTCGCCCATAGTAGATTCTTCACACCTGCCTCAGTCCATGAAGGGCTTCGCCCATAGTAGATTCTTCACACTTGCCTCAGACCATGAAGGGCTTCGCCCATAGTAGATTCTTCACACCTGCCTCAGTCCATGAAGGGCTTCGCCCATAGTAGATTCTCTGCACTGGCCTCAGTCCATGAAGGGCTTCGCCCATAGTAGATTCTTCACACCTGCCTCAGTCCATGAAGGGCTTCGCCCATAGTAGATTCTCTGCACTGGCCTCAGTCCATGAAGGGCTTCGCCCATAGTAGATTCTTCACACCTGCCTCAGTCCATGAAGGGCTTCGCCCATAGTAGATTCTTCACACCTGCCTCAGACCATGAAGGGCTTCGCCCATAGTAGATTCTTCACACCTGCCTCAGACCATGAAGGGCTTCGCCCATAGTAGATTCTTCACACCTGCCTCAGTCCATGAAGGGCTTCGCCCATAGTAGATTCTTCACACCTGCCTCAGACCATGAAGGGCTTCGCCCATAGTAGATTCTTCACACCTGCCTCAGTCCATGAAGGGCTTCGCCCATAGTAGATTCTCTGCACTGGCCTCAGTCCATGAAGGGCTTCGCCCATAGTAGATTCTTCACACCTGCCTCAGACCATGAAGGGCTTCGCCCATAGTAGATTCTTCACACCTGCCTCAGTCCATGAAGGGCTTCGCCCATAGTAGATTCTTCACACCTGCCTCAGACCATGAAGGGCTTCGCCCATAGTAGATTCTTCACACCTGCCTCAGACCATAAAGGGCTTCGCCCATAGTAGATTCTTCACACCTGCCTCAGTCCATGAAGGGCTTCGCCCATAGTAGATTCTCTGCACTGGCCTCAGTCCATGAAGGGCTTCGCCCATAGTAGATTCTTCACACCTGCCTCAGACCATGAAGGGCTTCGCCCATAGTAGATTCTTCACACCTGCCTCAGTCCATGAAGGGCTTCGCCCATAGTAGATTCTTCACACCTGCCTCAGACCATGAAGGGCTTCGCCCATAGTAGATTCTTCACACCTGCCTCAGACCATGAAGGGCTTCGCCCATAGTAGATTCTTCACACCTGCCTCAGACCATGAAGGGCTTCGCCCATAGTAGATTCTTCACACCTGCCTCAGTCCATGAAGGGCTTCGCCCATAGTAGATTCTCTGCACTGGCCTCAGTCCATGAAGGGCTTCGCCCATAGTAGATTCTCTGCACTGGCCTCAGTCCATGAAGGGCTTCGCCCATAGTAGATTCTCTGCACTGGCCTCAGACCATGAAGGGCTTCGCCCATAGTAGATTCTTCACACCTGCCTCAGTCCATGAAGGGCTTCGCCCATAGTAGATTCTCTGCACTGGCCTCAGTCCATGAAGGGCTTCGCCCATAGTAGATTCTTCACACCTGCCTCAGACCATGAAGGGCTTCGCCCATAGTAGATTCTTCACACCTGCCTCAGTCCATGAAGGGCTTCGCCCATAGTAGATTCTCTGCACTGGCCTCAGTCCATGAAGGGCTTCGCCCATAGTAGATTCTTCACACCTGCCTCAGTCCATGAAGGGCTTCGCCCATAGTAGATTCTTCACACCTGCCTCAGACCATGAAGGGCTTCGCCCATAGTAGATTCTTCACACCTGCCTCAGTCCATGAAGGGCTTCGCCCATAGTAGATTCTTCACACCTGCCTCAGACCATGAAGGGCTTCGCCCATAGTAGATTCTTCACACCTGCCTCAGACCATGAAGGGCTTCGCCCATAGTAGATTCTTCACACCTGCCTCAGACCATGAAGGGCTTCGCCCATAGTAGATTCTTCACACCTGCCTCAGTCCATGAAGGGCTTCGCCCATAGTAGATTCTCTGCACTGGCCTCAGTCCATGAAGGGCTTCGCCCATAGTAGATTCTTCACACCTGCCTCAGTCCATGAAGGGCTTCGCCCATAGTAGATTCTCTGCACTGGCCTCAGTCCATGAAGGGCTTCGCCCATAGTAGATTCTTCACACCTGCCTCAGACCATGAAGGGCTTCGCCCATAGTAGATTCTTCACACCTGCCTCAGTCCATGAAGGGCTTCGCCCATAGTAGATTCTCTGCACTGGCCTCAGTCCATGAAGGGCTTCGCCCATAGTAGATTCTTCACACCTGCCTCAGTCCATGAAGGGCTTCGCCCATAGTAGATTCTTCACACCTGCCTCAGTCCATGAAGGGCTTCGCCCATAGTAGATTCTCTGCACTGGCCTCAGTCCATGAAGGGCTTCGCCCATAGTAGATTCTTCACACCTGCCTCAGACCATAAAGGGCTTCGCCCATAGTAGATTCTTCACACCTGCCTCAGTCCATGAAGGGCTTCGCCCATAGTAGATTCTCTGCACTGGCCTCAGTCCATGAAGGGCTTCGCCCATAGTAGATTCTCTGCACTGGCCTCAGTCCATGAAGGGCTTCGCCCATAGTAGATTCTCTGCACTGGCCTCAGACCATGAAGGGCTTCGCCCATAGTAGATTCTTCACACCTGCCTCAGTCCATGAAGGGCTTCGCCCATAGTAGATTCTCTGCACTGGCCTCAGTCCATGAAGGGCTTCGCCCATAGTAGATTCTTCACACCTGCCTCAGACCATGAAGGGCTTCGCCCATAGTAGATTCTTCACACCTGCCTCAGTCCATGAAGGGCTTCGCCCATAGTAGATTCTCTGCACTGGCCTCAGTCCATGAAGGGCTTCGCCCATAGTAGATTCTTCACACCTGCCTCAGTCCATGAAGGGCTTCGCCCATAGTAGATTCTTCACACCTGCCTCAGTCCATGAAGGGCTTCGCCCATAGTAGATTCTCTGCACTGGCCTCAGTCCATGAAGGGCTTCGCCCATAGTAGATTCTTCACACCTGCCTCAGTCCATGAAGGGCTTCGCCCATAGTAGATTCTCTGCACTGGCCTCAGTCCATGAAGGGCTTCGCCCATAGTAGATTCTTCACACCTGCCTCAGTCCATGAAGGGCTTCGCCCATAGTAGATTCTTCACACCTGCCTCAGTCCATGAAGGGCTTCGCCCATAGTAGATTCTCTGCACTGGCCTCAGTCCATGAAGGGCTTCGCCCATAGTAGATTCTTCACACCTGCCTCAGTCCATGAAGGGCTTCGCCCATAGTAGATTCTCTGCACTGGCCTCAGTCCATGAAGGGCTTCGCCCATAGTAGATTCTTCACACCTGCCTCAGTCCATGAAGGGCTTCGCCCATAGTAGATTCTCTGCACTGGCCTCAGTCCATGAAGGGCTTCGCCCATAGTAGATTCTCTGCACTGGCCTCAGTCCATGAAGGGCTTCGCCCATAGTAGATTCTCTGCACTGGCCTCAGTCCATGAAGGGCTTCGCCCATAGTAGATTCTCTGCACTGGCCTCAGACCATGAAGGGCTTCGCCCATAGTAGATTCTTCACACCTGCCTCAGTCCATGAAGGGCTTCGCCCATAGTAGATTCTCTGCACTGGCCTCAGTCCATGAAGGGCTTCGCCCATAGTAGATTCTTCACACCTGCCTCAGACCATGAAGGGCTTCGCCCATAGTAGATTCTTCACACCTGCCTCAGTCCATGAAGGGCTTCGCCCATAGTAGATTCTCTGCACTGGCCTCAGTCCATGAAGGGCTTCGCCCATAGTAGATTCTTCACACCTGCCTCAGTCCATGAAGGGCTTCGCCCATAGTAGATTCTTCACACCTGCCTCAGACCATGAAGGGCTTCGCCCATAGTAGATTCTTCACACCTGCCTCAGTCCATGAAGGGCTTCGCCCATAGTAGATTCTCTGCACTGGCCTCAGTCCATGAAGGGCTTCGCCCATAGTAGATTCTTCACACCTGCCTCAGTCCATGAAGGGCTTCGCCCATAGTAGATTCTTCACACCTGCCTCAGACCATGAAGGGCTTCGCCCATAGTAGATTCTTCACACCTGCCTCAGACCATGAAGGGCTTCGCCCATAGTAGATTCTTCACACCTGCCTCAGTCCATGAAGGGCTTCGCCCATAGTAGATTCTCTGCACTGGCCTCAGTCCATGAAGGGCTTCGCCCATAGTAGATTCTCTGCACTGGCCTCAGTCCATGAAGGGCTTCGCCCATAGTAGATTCTTCACACCTGCCTCAGTCCATGAAGGGCTTCGCCCATAGTAGATTCTTCACACCTGCCTCAGTCCATGAAGGGCTTCGCCCATAGTAGATTCTTCACACCTGCCTCAGTCCATGAAGGGCTTCGCCCATAGTAGATTCTCTGCACTGGCCTCAGTCCATGAAGGGCTTCGCCCATAGTAGATTCTTCACACCTGCCTCAGTCCATGAAGGGCTTCGCCCATAGTAGATTCTTCACACCTGCCTCAGTCCATGAAGGGCTTCGCCCATAGTAGATTCTCTGCACTGGCCTCAGTCCATGAAGGGCTTCGCCCATAGTAGATTCTTCACACCTGCCTCAGTCCATGAAGGGCTTCGCCCATAGTAGATTCTCTGCACTGGCCTCAGTCCATGAAGGGCTTCGCCCATAGTAGATTCTCTGCACTGGCCTCAGTCCATGAAGGGCTTCGCCCATAGTAGATTCTTCACACCTGCCTCAGTCCATGAAGGGCTTCGCCCATAGTAGATTCTTCACACCTGCCTCAGACCATGAAGGGCTTCGCCCATAGTAGATTCTTCACACCTGCCTCAGACCATGAAGGGCTTCGCCCATAGTAGATTCTTCACACCTGCCTCAGTCCATGAAGGGCTTCGCCCATAGTAGATTCTCTGCACTGGCCTCAGTCCATGAAGGGCTTCGCCCATAGTAGATTCTTCACACCTGCCTCAGACCATGAAGGGCTTCGCCCATAGTAGATTCTTCACACCTGCCTCAGTCCATGAAGGGCTTCGCCCATAGTAGATTCTCTGCACTGGCCTCAGTCCATGAAGGGCTTCGCCCATAGTAGATTCTTCACACCTGCCTCAGTCCATGAAGGGCTTCGCCCATAGTAGATTCTTCACACCTGCCTCAGACCATGAAGGGCTTCGCCCATAGTAGATTCTTCACACCTGCCTCAGACCATGAAGGGCTTCGCCCATAGTAGATTCTTCACACCTGCCTCAGTCCATGAAGGGCTTCGCCCATAGTAGATTCTCTGCACTGGCCTCAGTCCATGAAGGGCTTCGCCCATAGTAGATTCTCTGCACTGGCCTCAGTCCATGAAGGGCTTCGCCCATAGTAGATTCTCTGCACTGGCCTCTGTCCATGAAGGGCTTCGCCCATAGTAGATTCTCTGCAGTTGCCTCAGTTCATGAAGGGCTTCGCCCATGGTCGATTCTTTACACTGGCCTCAGTCCATGAAGGGCTTCGCCCATAGTAGATTCTCTGCAGTTGCCTCAGTCCATGAAGGGCTTCGCCCATAGTAGATTCTCTGCAGTTGCCTCAGTCCATGAAGGGCTTCGCCCATAGTAGATTCTCTGCAGTTGCCTCAGTCCATGAAGGGCTTCGCCCATAGTAGATTCTTCACACCTGCCTCAGTCCATGAAGGGCTTCGCCCATAGTAGATTCTCTGCACTGGCCTCAGTCCATGAAGGGCTTCGCCCATAGTAGATTCTTCACACCTGCCTCAGTCCATGAAGGGCTTCGCCCATAGTAGATTCTCTGCACTGGCCTCAGTCCATGAAGGGCTTCGCCCATAGTAGATTCTCTGCACTGGCCTCAGTCCATGAAGGGCTTCGCCCATAGTAGATTCTTCACACCTGCCTCAGACCATGAAGGGCTTCGCCCATAGTAGATTCTTCACACCTGCCTCAGTCCATGAAGGGCTTCGCCCATAGTAGATTCTCTGCACTGGCCTCAGTCCATGAAGGGCTTCGCCCATAGTAGATTCTTCACACCTGCCTCAGACCATGAAGGGCTTCGCCCATAGTAGATTCTTCACACCTGCCTCAGTCCATGAAGGGCTTCGCCCATAGTAGATTCTCTGCACTGGCCTCAGTCCATGAAGGGCTTCGCCCATAGTAGATTCTTCACACCTGCCTCAGTCCATGAAGGGCTTCGCCCATAGTAGATTCTCTGCACTGGCCTCAGTCCATGAAGGGCTTCGCCCATAGTAGATTCTCTGCACTGGCCTCAGTCCATGAAGGGCTTCGCCCATAGTAGATTCTTCACACCTGCCTCAGTCCATGAAGGGCTTCGCCCATAGTAGATTCTTCACACCTGCCTCAGACCATGAAGGGCTTCGCCCATAGTAGATTCTTCACACCTGCCTCAGACCATGAAGGGCTTCGCCCATAGTAGATTCTTCACACCTGCCTCAGTCCATGAAGGGCTTCGCCCATAGTAGATTCTCTGCACTGGCCTCAGTCCATGAAGGGCTTCGCCCATAGTAGATTCTTCACACCTGCCTCAGACCATGAAGGGCTTCGCCCATAGTAGATTCTTCACACCTGCCTCAGTCCATGAAGGGCTTCGCCCATAGTAGATTCTCTGCACTGGCCTCAGTCCATGAAGGGCTTCGCCCATAGTAGATTCTTCACACCTGCCTCAGTCCATGAAGGGCTTCGCCCATAGTAGATTCTCTGCACTGGCCTCAGTCCATGAAGGGCTTCGCCCATAGTAGATTCTTCACACCTGCCTCAGTCCATGAAGGGCTTCGCCCATAGTAGATTCTTCACACCTGCCTCAGTCCATGAAGGGCTTCGCCCATAGTAGATTCTCTGCACTGGCCTCAGTCCATGAAGGGCTTCGCCCATAGTAGATTCTTCACACCTGCCTCAGTCCATGAAGGGCTTCGCCCATAGTAGATTCTCTGCACTGGCCTCAGTCCGTGAAGGGCTTCGCCCATAGTAGATTCTTCACACCTGCCTCAGACCATGAAGGGCTTCGCCCATAGTAGATTCTTCACACCTGCCTCAGTCCATGAAGGGCTTCGCCCATAGTAGATTCTTCACACCTGCCTCAGTCCATGAAGGGCTTCGCCCATAGTAGATTCTCTGCACTGGCCTCAGACCATGAAGGGCTTCGCCCATAGTAGATTCTTCACACCTGCCTCAGTCCATGAAGGGCTTCGCCCATAGTAGATTCTTCACACCTGCCTCAGACCATGAAGGGCTTCGCCCATAGTAGATTCTTCACACCTGCCTCAGTCCATGAAGGGCTTCGCCCATAGTAGATTCTTCACACCTGCCTCAGTCCATGAAGGGCTTCGCCCATAGTAGATTCTTCACACCTGCCTCAGTCCATGAAGGGCTTCGCCCATAGTAGATTCTCTGCACTGGCCTCAGTCCATGAAGGGCTTCGCCCATAGTAGATTCTTCACACCTGCCTCAGTCCATGAAGGGCTTCGCCCATAGTAGATTCTTCACACCTGCCTCAGTCCATGAAGGGCTTCGCCCATAGTAGATTCTCTGCACTGGCCTCAGTCCATGAAGGGCTTCGCCCATAGTAGATTCTCTGCACTGGCCTCAGTCCATGAAGGGCTTCGCCCATAGTAGATTCTTCACACCTGCCTCAGTCCATGAAGGGCTTCGCCCATAGTAGATTCTCTGCACTGGCCTCAGTCCATGAAGGGCTTCGCCCATAGTAGATTCTTCACACCTGCCTCAGTCCATGAAGGGCTTCGCCCATAGTAGATTCTTCACACCTGCCTCAGTCCATGAAGGGCTTCGCCCATAGTAGATTCTCTGCACTGGCCTCAGACCATGAAGGGCTTCGCCCATAGTAGATTCTTCACACCTGCCTCAGTCCATGAAGGGCTTCGCCCATAGTAGATTCTCTGCACTGGCCTCAGTCCATGAAGGGCTTCGCCCATAGTAGATTCTTCACACCTGCCTCAGTCCATGAAGGGCTTCGCCCATAGTAGATTCTTCACACCTGCCTCAGTCCATGAAGGGCTTCGCCCATAGTAGATTCTTCACACTTGCCTCAGACCATGAAGGGCTTCGCCCATAGTAGATTCTTCACACCTGCCTCAGACCATGAAGGGCTTCGCCCATAGTAGATTCTTCACACCTGCCTCAGTCCATGAAGGGCTTCGCCCATAGTAGATTCTCTGCACTGGCCTCAGTCCATGAAGGGCTTCGCCCATAGTAGATTCTTCACACCTGCCTCAGACCATGAAGGGCTTCGCCCATAGTAGATTCTTCACACCTGCCTCAGTCCATGAAGGGCTTCGCCCATAGTAGATTCTCTGCACTGGCCTCAGTCCATGAAGGGCTTCGCCCATAGTAGATTCTCTGCACTGGCCTCAGTCCATGAAGGGCTTCGCCCATAGTAGATTCTTCACACCTGCCTCAGTCCATGAAGGGCTTCGCCCATAGTAGATTCTTCACACCTGCCTCAGACCATGAAGGGCTTCGCCCATAGTAGATTCTTCACACCTGCCTCAGACCATGAAGGGCTTCGCCCATAGTAGATTCTTCACACCTGCCTCAGTCCATGAAGGGCTTCGCCCATAGTAGATTCTCTGCACTGGCCTCAGTCCATGAAGGGCTTCGCCCATAGTAGATTCTTCACACCTGCCTCAGACCATGAAGGGCTTCGCCCATAGTAGATTCTTCACACCTGCCTCAGTCCATGAAGGGCTTCGCCCATAGTAGATTCTCTGCACTGGCCTCAGTCCATGAAGGGCTTCGCCCATAGTAGATTCTTCACACCTGCCTCAGTCCATGAAGGGCTTCGCCCATAGTAGATTCTTCACACCTGCCTCAGACCATGAAGGGCTTCGCCCATAGTAGATTCTTCACACCTGCCTCAGACCATGAAGGGCTTCGCCCATAGTAGATTCTTCACACCTGCCTCAGTCCATGAAGGGCTTCGCCCATAGTAGATTCTCTGCACTGGCCTCAGTCCATGAAGGGCTTCGCCCATAGTAGATTCTTCACACCTGCCTCAGTCCATGAAGGGCTTCGCCCATAGTAGATTCTTCACACCTGCCTCAGACCATGAAGGGCTTCGCCCATAGTAGATTCTTCACACCTGCCTCAGACCATGAAGGGCTTCGCCCATAGTAGATTCTTCACACCTGCCTCAGTCCATGAAGGGCTTCGCCCATAGTAGATTCTCTGCACTGGCCTCAGTCCATGAAGGGCTTCGCCCATAGTAGATTCTTCACACCTGCCTCAGACCATGAAGGGCTTCGCCCATAGTAGATTCTTCACACCTGCCTCAGTCCATGAAGGGCTTCGCCCATAGTAGATTCTCTGCACTGGCCTCAGTCCATGAAGGGCTTCGCCCATAGTAGATTCTTCACACCTGCCTCAGACCATGAAGGGCTTCGCCCATAGTAGATTCTTCACACCTGCCTCAGACCATGAAGGGCTTCGCCCATAGTAGATTCTTCACACCTGCCTCAGTCCATGAAGGGCTTCGCCCATAGTAGATTCTCTGCACTGGCCTCAGACCATGAAGGGCTTCGCCCATAGTAGATTCTCTGCACTGGCCTCAGTCCATGAAGGGCTTCGCCCATAGTAGATTCTCTGCACTGGCCTCAGTCCATGAAGGGCTTCGCCCATAGTAGATTCTCTGCACTGGCCTCAGTCCATGAAGGGCTTCGCCCATAGTAGATTCTTCACACCTGCCTCAGACCATGAAGGGCTTCGCCCATAGTAGATTCTTCACACCTGCCTCAGACCATGAAGGGCTTCGCCCATAGTAGATTCTTCACACCTGCCTCAGTCCATGAAGGGCTTCGCCCATAGTAGATTCTCTGCACTGGCCTCAGTCCATGAAGGGCTTCGCCCATAGTAGATTCTTCACACCTGCCTCAGTCCATGAAGGGCTTCGCCCATAGTAGATTCTTCACACCTGCCTCAGTCCATGAAGGGCTTCGCCCATAGTAGATTCTTCACACCTGCCTCAGACCATGAAGGGCTTCGCCCATAGTAGATTCTTCACACCTGCCTCAGACCATGAAGGGCTTCGCCCATAGTAGATTCTTCACACCTGCCTCAGTCCATGAAGGGCTTCGCCCATAGTAGATTCTCTGCACTGGCCTCAGTCCATGAAGGGCTTCGCCCATAGTAGATTCTTCACACCTGCCTCAGACCATGAAGGGCTTCGCCCATAGTAGATTCTTCACACCTGCCTCAGTCCATGAAGGGCTTCGCCCATAGTAGATTCTTCACACCTGCCTCAGACCATGAAGGGCTTCGCCCATAGTAGATTCTTCACACCTGCCTCAGTCCATGAAGGGCTTCGCCCATAGTAGATTCTCTGCACTGGCCTCAGTCCATGAAGGGCTTCGCCCATAGTAGATTCTTCACACCTGCCTCAGACCATGAAGGGCTTCGCCCATAGTAGATTCTTCACACCTGCCTCAGTCCATGAAGGGCTTCGCCCATAGTAGATTCTTCACACCTGCCTCAGACCATGAAGGGCTTCGCCCATAGTAGATTCTTCACACCTGCCTCAGTCCATGAAGGGCTTCGCCCATAGTAGATTCTCTGCACTGGCCTCAGTCCATGAAGGGCTTCGCCCATAGTAGATTCTTCACACCTGCCTCAGACCATGAAGGGCTTCGCCCATAGTAGATTCTTCACACCTGCCTCAGACCATGAAGGGCTTCGCCCATAGTAGATTCTTCACACCTGCCTCAGTCCATGAAGGGCTTCGCCCATAGTAGATTCTCTGCACTGGCCTCAGTCCATGAAGGGCTTCGCCCATAGTAGATTCTCTGCACTGGCCTCAGTCCATGAAGGGCTTCGCCCATAGTAGATTCTTCACACCTGCCTCAGACCATGAAGGGCTTCGCCCATAGTAGATTCTTCACACCTGCCTCAGTCCATGAAGGGCTTCGCCCATAGTAGATTCTCTGCACTGGCCTCAGTCCATGAAGGGCTTCGCCCATAGTAGATTCTTCACACCTGGCTCAGACCATGAAGGGCTTCGCCCATAGTAGATTCTTCACACCTGCCTCAGACCATGAAGGGCTTCGCCCATAGTAGATTCTTCACACCTGCCTCAGACCATGAAGGGCTTCGCCCATAGTAGATTCTTCACACCTGCCTCAGACCATGAAGGGCTTCGCCCATAGTAGATTCTTCACACCTGCCTCAGTCCATGAAGGGCTTCGCCCATAGTAGATTCTCTGCACTGGCCTCAGTCCATGAAGGGCTTCGCCCATAGTAGATTCTTCACACCTGCCTCAGACCATGAAGGGCTTCGCCCATAGTAGATTCTTCACACCTGCCTCAGTCCATGAAGGGCTTCGCCCATAGTAGATTCTTCACACCTGCCTCAGACCATGAAGGGCTTCGCCCATAGTAGATTCTTCACACCTGCCTCAGACCATGAAGGGCTTCGCCCATAGTAGATTCTTCACACCTGCCTCAGTCCATGAAGGGCTTCGCCCATAGTAGATTCTCTGCACTGGCCTCAGTCCATGAAGGGCTTCGCCCATAGTAGATTCTTCACACCTGCCTCAGACCATGAAGGGCTTCGCCCATAGTAGATTCTTCACACCTGCCTCAGTCCATGAAGGGCTTCGCCCATAGTAGATTCTTCACACCTGCCTCAGACCATGAAGGGCTTCGCCCATAGTAGATTCTTCACACCTGCCTCAGTCCATGAAGGGCTTCGCCCATAGTAGATTCTCTGCACTGGCCTCAGTCCATGAAGGGCTTCGCCCATAGTAGATTCTTCACACCTGCCTCAGACCATGAAGGGCTTCGCCCATAGTAGATTCTTCACACCTGCCTCAGTCCATGAAGGGCTTCGCCCATAGTAGATTCTTCACACCTGCCTCAGACCATGAAGGGCTTCGCCCATAGTAGATTCTTCACACCTGCCTCAGTCCATGAAGGGCTTCGCCCATAGTAGATTCTCTGCACTGGCCTCAGTCCATGAAGGGCTTCGCCCATAGTAGATTCTTCACACCTGCCTCAGACCATGAAGGGCTTCGCCCATAGTAGATTCTTCACACCTGCCTCAGACCATGAAGGGCTTCGCCCATAGTAGATTCTTCACACCTGCCTCAGTCCATGAAGGGCTTCGCCCATAGTAGATTCTCTGCACTGGCCTCAGTCCATGAAGGGCTTCGCCCATAGTAGATTCTCTGCACTGGCCTCAGTCCATGAAGGGCTTCGCCCATAGTAGATTCTCTGCACTGGCCTCAGTCCATGAAGGGCTTCGCCCATAGTAGATTCTTCACACCTGCCTCAGTCCATGAAGGGCTTCGCCCATAGTAGATTCTTCACACCTGCCTCAGACCATGAAGGGCTTCGTCCATAGTAGATTCTTCACACCTGCCTCAGACCATGAAGGGCTTCGCCCATAGTAGATTCTTCACACCTGCCTCAGTCCATGAAGGGCTTCGCCCATAGTAGATTCTCTGCACTGGCCTCAGTCCATGAAGGGCTTCGCCCATAGTAGATTCTTCACACCTGCCTCAGTCCATGAAGGGCTTCGCCCATAGTAGATTCTCTGCACTGGCCTCAGTCCATGAAGGGCTTCGCCCATAGTAGATTCTCTGCACTGGCCTCAGTCCATGAAGGGCTTCGCCCATAGTAGATTCTCTGCACTGGCCTCAGTCCATGAAGGGCTTCGCCCATAGTAGATTCTCTGCACTGGCCTCAGTCCATGAAGGGCTTCGCCCATAGTAGATTCTCTGCACTGGCCTCAGTCCATGAAGGGCTTCGCCCATAGTAGATTCTTCACACCTGCCTCAGTCCATGAAGGGCTTCGCCCATAGTAGATTCTCTGCACTGGCCTCAGTCCATGAAGGGCTTCGCCCATAGTAGATTCTCTGCACTGGCCTCAGTCCATGAAGGGCTTCGCCCATAGTAGATTCTTCACACCTGCCTCAGTCCATGAAGGGCTTCGCCCATAGTAGATTCTCTGCACTGGCCTCAGTCCATGAAGGGCTTCGCCCATAGTAGATTCTCTGCACTGGCCTCAGTCCATGAAGGGCTTCGCCCATAGTAGATTCTCTGCACTGGCCTCAGTCCATGAAGGGCTTCGCCCATAGTAGATTCTTCACACCTGCCTCAGTCCATGAAGGGCTTCGCCCATAGTAGATTCTCTGCACTGGCCTCAGTCCATGAAGGGCTTCGCCCATAGTAGATTCTCTGCACTGGCCTCAGTCCATGAAGGGCTTCGCCCATAGTAGATTCTTCACACCTGCCTCAGTCCATGAAGGGCTTCGCCCATAGTAGATTCTCTGCACTGGCCTCAGTCCATGAAGGGCTTCGCCCATAGTAGATTCTCTGCACTGGCCTCAGTCCATGAAGGGCTTCGCCCATAGTAGATTCTTCACACCTGCCTCAGTCCATGAAGGGCTTCGCCCATAGTAGATTCTCTGCACTGGCCTCAGTCCATGAAGGGCTTCGCCCATAGTAGATTCTTCACACCTGCCTCAGTCCATGAAGGGCTTCGCCCATAGTAGATTCTCTGCACTGGCCTCAGTCCATGAAGGG
>CAJSMF010000052.1:0-17598 GCA_907269125.1 Eristalis pertinax | reverse complement strand
TTCTCTGCAGTAGCCTCAGTCCATGAAGGGCTTCGCCCATAGTAGATTCTCTGCAGTAGCCTCAGTCCATGAAGGGCTTCGCCCATAGTAGATTCTCTGCAGTAGCCTCAGTCCATGAAGGGCTTCGCCCATAGTAGATTCTCTGCAGTAGCCTCAGTCCATGAAGGGCTTCGCCCATGGTAGATTCTTTACACTGGGCTCAGTCCATGAAGGGCTTCGCCCATAGTAGATTCTCTGCAGTAGCCTCAGTCCATGAAGGGCTTCGCCCATAGTAGATTCTCTGCAGTAGCCTCAGTCCATGAAGGGCTTCGCCCATAGTAGATTCTCTGCAGTAGCCTCAGTCCATGAAGGGCTTCGCCCATAGTAGATTCTCTGCAGTAGCCTCAGTCCATGAAGGGCTTCGCCCATGGTAGATTCTTTACACTGGGCTCAGTCCATGAAGGGCTTCGCCCATAGTAGATTCTCTGCAGTAGCCTCAGTCCATGAAGGGCTTCGCCCATAGTAGATTCTCTGCAGTAGCCTCAGTCCATGAAGGGCTTCGCCCATAGTAGATTCTCTGCAGTAGCCTCAGTCCATGAAGGGCTTCGCCCATAGTAGATTCTCTGCAGTAGCCTCAGTCCATGAAGGGCTTCGCCCATAGTAGATTCTCTGCAGTAGCCTCAGTCCATGAAGGGCTTCGCCCATGGTAGATTCTTTACACTGGGCTCAGTCCATGAAGGGCTTCGCCCATAGTAGATTCTCTGCAGTAGCCTCAGTCCATGAAGGGCTTCGCCCATAGTAGATTCTCTGCAGTAGCCTCAGTCCATGAAGGGCTTCGCCCATAGTAGATTCTCTGCAGTAGCCTCAGTCCATGAAGGGCTTCGCCCATAGTAGATTCTCTGCAGTAGCCTCAGTCCATGAAGGGCTTCGCCCATGGTAGATTCTTTACACTGGGCTCAGTCCATGAAGGGCTTCGCCCATAGTAGATTCTCTGCAGTAGCCTCAGTCCATGAAGGGCTTCGCCCATAGTAGATTCTCTGCAGTAGCCTCAGTCCATGAAGGGCTTCGCCCATAGTAGATTCTCTGCAGTAGCCTCAGTCCATGAAGGGCTTCGCCCATAGTAGATTCTCTGCAGTAGCCTCAGTCCATGAAGGGCTTCGCCCATGGTAGATTCTTTACACTGGGCTCAGTCCATGAAGGGCTTCGCCCATAGTAGATTCTCTGCAGTAGCCTCAGTCCATGAAGGGCTTCGCCCATAGTAGATTCTCTGCAGTAGCCTCAGTCCATGAAGGGCTTCGCCCATAGTAGATTCTCTGCAGTAGCCTCAGTCCATGAAGGGCTTCGCCCATAGTAGATTCTCTGCAGTAGCCTCAGTCCATGAAGGGCTTCGCCCATAGTAGATTCTCTGCAGTAGCCTCAGTCCATGAAGGGCTTCGCCCATGGTAGATTCTTTACACTGGGCTCAGTCCATGAAGGGCTTCGCCCATAGTAGATTCTCTGCAGTAGCCTCAGTCCATGAAGGGCTTCGCCCATAGTAGATTCTCTGCAGTAGCCTCAGTCCATGAAGGGCTTCGCCCATAGTAGATTCTCTGCAGTAGCCTCAGTCCATGAAGGGCTTCGCCCATGGTAGATTCTTTACACTGGGCTCAGTCCATGAAGGGCTTCGCCCATAGTAGATTCTCTGCAGTAGCCTCAGTCCATGAAGGGCTTCGCCCATAGTAGATTCTCTGCAGTAGCCTCAGTCCATGAAGGGCTTCGCCCATAGTAGATTCTCTGCAGTAGCCTCAGTCCATGAAGGGCTTCGCCCATAGTAGATTCTCTGCAGTAGCCTCAGTCCATGAAGGGCTTCGCCCATAGTAGATTCTCTGCAGTAGCCTCAGTCCATGAAGGGCTTCGCCCATGGTAGATTCTTTACACTGGCCTCAGTCCATGAAGGGCTTCGCCCATAGTAGATTCTCTGCAGTAGCCTCAGTCCATGAAGGGCTTCGCCCATAGTAGATTCTCTGCAGTAGCCTCAGTCCATGAAGGGCTTCGCCCATAGTAGATTCTCTGCAGTAGCCTCAGTCCATGAAGGGCTTCGCCCATAGTAGATTCTCTGCAGTAGCCTCAGTCCATGAAGGGCTTCGCCCATAGTAGATTCTCTGCAGTAGCCTCAGTCCATGAAGGGCTTCGCCCATAGTAGATTCTCTGCAGTAGCATCAGTCCATGAAGGGCTTCGCCCATGGTAGATTCTTTACACTGGGCTCAGTCCATGAAGGGCTTCGCCCATAGTAGATTCTCTGCAGTAGCCTCAGTCCATGAAGGGCTTCGCCCATAGTAGATTCTCTGCAGTAGCCTCAGTCCATGAAGGGCTTCGCCCATAGTAGATTCTCTGCAGTAGCCTCAGTCCATGAAGGGCTTCGCCCATGGTAGATTCTTTACACTGGCCTCAGTCCATGAAGGGCTTCGCCCATAGTAGATTCTCTGCAGTAGCCTCAGTCCATGAAGGGCTTCGCCCATAGTAGATTCTCTGCAGTAGCCTCAGTCCATGAAGGGCTTCGCCCATAGTAGATTCTCTGCAGTAGCCTCAGTCCATGAAGGGCTTCGCCCATAGTAGATTCTCTGCAGTAGCCTCAGTCCATGAAGGGCTTCGCCCATAGTAGATTCTCTGCAGTAGCCTCAGTCCATGAAGGGCTTCGCCCATGGTAGATTCTTTACACTGGCCTCAGTCCATGAAGGGCTTCGCCCATAGTAGATTCTCTGCAGTAGCCTCAGTCCATGAAGGGCTTCGCCCATAGTAGATTCTCTGCAGTAGCCTCAGTCCATGAAGGGCTTCGCCCATAGTAGATTCTCTGCAGTAGCCTCAGTCCATGAAGGGCTTCGCCCATAGTAGATTCTCTGCAGTAGCCTCAGTCCATGAAGGGCTTCGCCCATAGTAGATTCTCTGCAGTAGCCTCAGTCCATGAAGGGCTTCGCCCATAGTAGATTCTCTGCAGTAGCCTCAGTCCATGAAGGGCTTCGCCCATAGTAGATTCTCTGCAGTAGCCTCAGTCCATGAAGGTCTTCGCCCATAGTAGGTTCTCTGCAGTAGCCTCAGTCCATGAAGGGCTTCGCCCATGGTAGATTCTTTACACTGGGCTCAGTCCATGAAGGGCTTCGCCCATAGTAGATTCTCTGCAGTAGCCTCAGTCCATGAAGGGCTTCGCCCATAGTAGATTCTCTGCAGTAGCCTCAGTCCATGAAGGGCTTCGCCCATAGTAGATTCTCTGCAGTAGCCTCAGTCCATGAAGGGCTTCGCCCATGGTAGATTCTTTACACTGGGCTCAGTCCATGAAGGGCTTCGCCCATAGTAGATTCTCTGCAGTAGCCTCAGTCCATGAAGGGCTTCGCCCATAGTAGATTCTCTGCAGTAGCCTCAGTCCATGAAGGGCTTCGCCCATAGTAGATTCTCTGCAGTAGCCTCAGTCCATGAAGGGCTTCGCCCATAGTAGATTCTCTGCAGTAGCCTCAGTCCATGAAGGGCTTCGCCCATAGTAGATTCTCTGCAGTAGCCTCAGTCCATGAAGGGCTTCGCCCATAGTAGATTCTCTGCAGTAGCCTCAGTCCATGAAGGGCTTCGCCCATAGTAGATTCTCTGCAGTAGCCTCAGTCCATGAAGGGCTTCGCCCATAGTAGATTCTCTGCAGTAGCCTCAGTCCATGAAGGGCTTCGCCCATGGTAGATTCTTTACACTGGGCTCAGTCCATGAAGGGCTTCGCCCATAGTAGATTCTCTGCAGTAGCCTCAGTCCATGAAGGGCTTCGCCCATAGTAGATTCTCTGCAGTAGCCTCAGTCCATGAAGGGCTTCGCCCATAGTAGATTCTCTGCAGTAGCCTCAGTCCATGAAGGGCTTCGCCCATAGTAGATTCTCTGCAGTAGCCTCAGTCCATGAAGGGCTTCGCCCATAGTAGATTCTCTGCAGTAGCCTCAGTCCATGAAGGGCTTCGCCCATAGTAGATTCTCTGCAGTAGCCTCAGTCCATGAAGGGCTTCGCCCATAGTAGATTCTCTGCAGTAGCCTCAGTCCATGAAGGGCTTCGCCCATGGTAGATTCTTTACACTGGGCTCAGTCCATGAAGGGCTTCGCCCATAGTAGATTCTCTGCAGTAGCCTCAGTCCATGAAGGGCTTCGCCCATAGTAGATTCTCTGCAGTAGCCTCAGTCCATGAAGGGCTTCGCCCATAGTAGATTCTCTGCAGTAGCCTCAGTCCATGAAGGGCTTCGCCCATAGTAGATTCTCTGCAGTAGCCTCAGTCCATGAAGGGCTTCGCCCATAGTAGATTCTCTGCAGTAGCCTCAGTCCATGAAGGGCTTCGCCCATGGTAGATTCTTTACACTGGGCTCAGTCCATGAAGGGCTTCGCCCATAGTAGATTCTCTGCAGTAGCCTCAGTCCATGAAGGGCTTCGCCCATAGTAGATTCTCTGCAGTAGCCTCAGTCCATGAAGGGCTTCGCCCATAGTAGATTCTCTGCAGTAGCCTCAGTCCATGAAGGGCTTCGCCCATAGTAGATTCTCTGCAGTAGCCTCAGTCCATGAAGGGCTTCGCCCATGGTAGATTCTTTACACTGGGCTCAGTCCATGAAGGGCTTCGCCCATAGTAGATTCTCTGCAGTAGCCTCAGTCCATGAAGGGCTTCGCCCATAGTAGATTCTCTGCAGTAGCCTCAGTCCATGAAGGGCTTCGCCCATAGTAGATTCTCTGCAGTAGCCTCAGTCCATGAAGGGCTTCGCCCATAGTAGATTCTCTGCAGTAGCCTCAGTCCATGAAGGGCTTCGCCCATAGTAGATTCTCTGCAGTAGCCTCAGTCCATGAAGGGCTTCGCCCATAGTAGATTCTCTGCAGTAGCCTCAGTCCATGAAGGGCTTCGCCCATAGTAGATTCTCTGCAGTAGCCTCAGTCCATGAAGGGCTTCGCCCATGGTAGATTCTTTACACTGGCCTCAGTCCATGAAGGGCTTCGCCCATAGTAGATTCTCTGCAGTAGCCTCAGTCCATGAAGGGCTTCGCCCATAGTAGATTCTCTGCAGTAGCCTCAGTCCATGAAGGGCTTCGCCCATAGTAGATTCTCTGCAGTAGCCTCAGTCCATGAAGGGCTTCGCCCATAGTAGATTCTCTGCAGTAGCCTCAGTCCATGAAGGGCTTCGCCCATAGTAGATTCTCTGCAGTAGCCTCAGTCCATGAAGGGCTTCGCCCATAGTAGATTCTCTGCAGTAGCCTCAGTCCATGAAGGGCTTCGCCCATAGTAGATTCTCTGCAGTAGCCTCAGTCCATGAAGGGCTTCGCCCATAGTAGATTCTCTGCAGTAGCCTCAGTCCATGAAGGGCTTCGCCCATAGTAGATTCTCTGCAGTAGCCTCAGTCCATGAAGGGCTTCGCCCATAGTAGATTCTCTGCAGTAGCCTCAGTCCATGAAGGGCTTCGCCCATAGTAGATTCTCTGCAGTAGCCTCAGTCCATGAAGGGCTTCGCCCATAGTAGATTCTCTGCAGTAGCCTCAGTCCATGAAGGGCTTCGCCCATAGTAGATTCTCTGCAGTAGCCTCAGTCCATGAAGGGCTTCGCCCATAGTAGATTCTCTGCAGTAGCCTCAGTCCATGAAGGGCTTCGCCCATGGTAGATTCTTTACACTGGGCTCAGTCCATGAAGGGCTTCGCCCATAGTAGATTCTCTGCAGTAGCCTCAGTCCATGAAGGGCTTCGCCCATAGTAGATTCTCTGCAGTAGCCTCAGTCCATGAAGGGCTTCGCCCATAGTAGATTCTCTGCAGTAGCCTCAGTCCATGAAGGGCTTCGCCCATAGTAGATTCTCTGCAGTAGCCTCAGTCCATGAAGGTCTTCGCCCATAGTAGATTCTCTGCAGTAGCCTCAGTCCATGAAGGGCTTCGCCCATGGTAGATTCTTTACACTGGGCTCAGTCCATGAAGGGCTTCGCCCATAGTAGATTCTCTGCAGTAGCCTCAGTCCATGAAGGGCTTCGCCCATAGTAGATTCTCTGCAGTAGCCTCAGTCCATGAAGGGCTTCGCCCATAGTAGATTCTCTGCAGTAGCCTCAGTCCATGAAGGGCTTCGCCCATAGTAGATTCTCTGCAGTAGCCTCAGTCCATGAAGGGCTTCGCCCATAGTAGATTCTCTGCAGTAGCCTCAGTCCATGAAGGGCTTCGCCCATAGTAGATTCTCTGCAGTAGCCTCAGTCCATGAAGGGCTTCGCCCATAGTAGATTCTCTGCAGTAGCCTCAGTCCATGAAGGGCTTCGCCCATAGTAGATTCTCTGCAGTAGCCTCAGTCCATGAAGGGCTTCGCCCATAGTAGATTCTCTGCAGTAGCCTCAGTCCATGAAGGGCTTCGCCCATGGTAGATTCTTTACACTGGGCTCAGTCCATGAAGGGCTTCGCCCATAGTAGATTCTCTGCAGTAGCCTCAGTCCATGAAGGGCTTCGCCCATAGTAGATTCTCTGCAGTAGCCTCAGTCCATGCAGGGCTTCGCCCATAGTAGATTCTCTGCAGTAGCCTCAGTCCATGAAGGTCTTCGCCCATAGTAGATTCTCTGCAGTAGCCTCAGTCCATGAAGGGCTTCGCCCATGGTAGATTCTTTACACTGGGCTCAGTCCATGAAGGGCTTCGCCCATAGTAGATTCTCTGCAGTAGCCTCAGTCCATGAAGGGCTTCGCCCATAGTAGATTCTCTGCAGTAGCCTCAGTCCATGAAGGGCTTCGCCCATAGTAGATTCTCTGCAGTAGCCTCAGTCCATGAAGGGCTTCGCCCATAGTAGATTCTCTGCAGTAGCCTCAGTCCATGAAGGGCTTCGCCCATAGTAGATTCTCTGCAGTAGCCTCAGTCCATGAAGGGCTTCGCCCATGGTAGATTCTTTACACTGGGCTCAGTCCATGAAGGGCTTCGCCCATAGTAGATTCTCTGCAGTAGCCTCAGTCCATGAAGGGCTTCGCCCATAGTAGATTCTCTGCAGTAGCCTCAGTCCATGAAGGGCTTCGCCCATAGTAGATTCTCTGCAGTAGCCTCAGTCCATGAAGGTCTTCGCCCATAGTAGATTCTCTGCAGTAGCCTCAGTCCATGAAGGGCTTCGCCCATGGTAGATTCTTTACACTGGGCTCAGTCCATGAAGGGCTTCGCCCATAGTAGATTCTCTGCAGTAGCCTCAGTCCATGAAGGGCTTCGCCCATAGTAGATTCTCTGCAGTAGCCTCAGTCCATGAAGGGCTTCGCCCATAGTAGATTCTCTGCAGTAGCCTCAGTCCATGAAGGGCTTCGCCCATAGTAGATTCTCTGCAGTAGCCTCAGTCCATGAAGGGCTTCGCCCATAGTAGATTCTCTGCAGTAGCCTCAGTCCATGAAGGGCTTCGCCCATAGTAGATTCTCTGCAGTAGCCTCAGTCCATGAAGGGCTTCGCCCATAGTAGATTCTCTGCAGTAGCCTCAGTCCATGAAGGGCTTCGCCCATAGTAGATTCTCTGCAGTAGCCTCAGTCCATGAAGGGCTTCGCCCATAGTAGATTCTCTGCAGTAGCCTCAGTCCATGAAGGGCTTCGCCCATAGTAGATTCTCTGCAGTAGCCTCAGTCCATGAAGGGCTTCGCCCATAGTAGATTCTCTGCAGTAGCCTCAGTCCATGAAGGTCTTCGCCCATAGTAGATTCTCTGCAGTAGCCTCAGTCCATGAAGGGCTTCGCCCATGGTAGATTCTTTACACTGGGCTCAGTCCATGAAGGGCTTCGCCCATAGTAGATTCTCTGCAGTAGCCTCAGTCCATGAAGGGCTTCGCCCATAGTAGATTCTCTGCAGTAGCCTCAGTCCATGAAGGGCTTCGCCCATAGTAGATTCTCTGCAGTAGCCTCAGTCCATGAAGGTCTTCGCCCATAGTAGATTCTCTGCAGTAGCCTCAGTCCATGAAGGGCTTCGCCCATGGTAGATTCTTTACACTGGGCTCAGTCCATGAAGGGCTTCGCCCATAGTAGATTCTCTGCAGTAGCCTCAGTCCATGAAGGGCTTCGCCCATAGTAGATTCTCTGCAGTAGCCTCAGTCCATGAAGGGCTTCGCCCATAGTAGATTCTCTGCAGTAGCCTCAGTCCATGAAGGTCTTCGCCCATAGTAGATTCTCTGCAGTAGCCTCAGTCCATGAAGGGCTTCGCCCATGGTAGATTCTTTACACTGGGCTCAGTCCATGAAGGGCTTCGCCCATAGTAGATTCTCTGCAGTAGCCTCAGTCCATGAAGGGCTTCGCCCATAGTAGATTCTCTGCAGTAGCCTCAGTCCATGAAGGGCTTCGCCCATAGTAGATTCTCTGCAGTAGCCTCAGTCCATGAAGGGCTTCGCCCATAGTAGATTCTCTGCAGTAGCCTCAGTCCATGAAGGGCTTCGCCCATAGTAGATTCTCTGCAGTAGCCTCAGTCCATGAAGGGCTTCGCCCATAGTAGATTCTCTGCAGTAGCCTCAGTCCATGAAGGGCTTCGCCCATAGTAGATTCTCTGCAGTAGCCTCAGTCCATGAAGGGCTTCGCCCATAGTAGATTCTCTGCAGTAGCCTCAGTCCATGAAGGGCTTCGCCCATAGTAGATTCTCTGCAGTAGCCTCAGTCCATGAAGGGCTTCGCCCATGGTAGATTCTTTACACTGGGCTCAGTCCATGAAGGGCTTCGCCCATAGTAGATTCTCTGCAGTAGCCTCAGTCCATGAAGGGCTTCGCCCATAGTAGATTCTCTGCAGTAGCCTCAGTCCATGAAGGGCTTCGCCCATAGTAGATTCTCTGCAGTAGCCTCAGTCCATGAAGGTCTTCGCCCATAGTAGATTCTCTGCAGTAGCCTCAGTCCATGAAGGGCTTCGCCCATGGTAGATTCTTTACACTGGGCTCAGTCCATGAAGGGCTTCGCCCATAGTAGATTCTCTGCAGTAGCCTCAGTCCATGAAGGGCTTCGCCCATAGTAGATTCTCTGCAGTAGCCTCAGTCCATGAAGGGCTTCGCCCATAGTAGATTCTCTGCAGTAGCCTCAGTCCATGAAGGTCTTCGCCCATAGTAGATTCTCTGCAGTAGCCTCAGTCCATGAAGGGCTTCGCCCATGGTAGATTCTTTACACTGGGCTCAGTCCATGAAGGGCTTCGCCCATAGTAGATTCTCTGCAGTAGCCTCAGTCCATGAAGGGCTTCGCCCATAGTAGATTCTCTGCAGTAGCCTCAGTCCATGAAGGGCTTCGCCCATAGTAGATTCTCTGCAGTAGCCTCAGTCCATGAAGGGCTTCGCCCATGGTAGATTCTTTACACTGGCCTCAGTCCATGAAGGGCTTCGCCCATAGTAGATTCTCTGCAGTAGCCTCAGTCCATGAAGGGCTTCGCCCATAGTAGATTCTCTGCAGTAGCCTCAGTCCATGAAGGGCTTCGCCCATAGTAGATTCTCTGCAGTAGCCTCAGTCCATGAAGGGCTTCGCCCATAGTAGATTCTCTGCAGTAGCCTCAGTCCATGAAGGGCTTCGCCCATAGTAGATTCTCTGCAGTAGCCTCAGTCCATGAAGGGCTTCGCCCATAGTAGATTCTCTGCAGTAGCCTCAGTCCATGAAGGGCTTCGCCCATAGTAGATTCTCTGCAGTAGCCTCAGTCCATGAAGGGCTTCGCCCATAGTAGATTCTCTGCAGTAGCCTCAGTCCATGAAGGTCTTCGCCCATAGTAGATTCTCTGCAGTAGCCTCAGTCCATGAAGGGCTTCGCCCATGGTAGATTCTTTACACTGGGCTCAGTCCATGAAGGGCTTCGCCCATAGTAGATTCTCTGCAGTAGCCTCAGTCCATGAAGGGCTTCGCCCATAGTAGATTCTCTGCAGTAGCCTCAGTCCATGAAGGGCTTCGCCCATAGTAGATTCTCTGCAGTAGCCTCAGTCCATGAAGGTCTTCGCCCATAGTAGATTCTCTGCAGTAGCCTCAGTCCATGAAGGGCTTCGCCCATGGTAGATTCTTTACACTGGGCTCAGTCCATGAAGGGCTTCGCCCATAGTAGATTCTCTGCAGTAGCCTCAGTCCATGAAGGGCTTCGCCCATAGTAGATTCTCTGCAGTAGCCTCAGTCCATGAAGGGCTTCGCCCATAGTAGATTCTCTGCAGTAGCCTCAGTCCATGAAGGGCTTCGCCCATAGTAGATTCTCTGCAGTAGCCTCAGTCCATGAAGGGCTTCGCCCATAGTAGATTCTCTGCAGTAGCCTCAGTCCATGAAGGGCTTCGCCCATAGTAGATTCTCTGCAGTAGCCTCAGTCCATGAAGGGCTTCGCCCATAGTAGATTCTCTGCAGTAGCCTCAGTCCATGAAGGGCTTCGCCCATAGTAGATTCTCTGCAGTAGCCTCAGTCCATGAAGGTCTTCGCCCATAGTAGATTCTCTGCAGTAGCCTCAGTCCATGAAGGGCTTCGCCCATGGTAGATTCTTTACACTGGCCTCAGTCCATGAAGGGCTTCGCCCATAGTAGATTCTCTGCAGTAGCCTCAGTCCATGAAGGGCTTCGCCCATAGTAGATTCTCTGCAGTAGCCTCAGTCCATGAAGGGCTTCGCCCATAGTAGATTCTCTGCAGTAGCCTCAGTCCATGAAGGTCTTCGCCCATAGTAGATTCTCTGCAGTAGCCTCAGTCCATGAAGGGCTTCGCCCATGGTAGATTCTTTACACTGGCCTCAGTCCATGAAGGGCTTCGCCCATAGTAGATTCTCTGCAGTAGCCTCAGTCCATGAAGGGCTTCGCCCATAGTAGATTCTCTGCAGTAGCCTCAGTCCATGAAGGGCTTCGCCCATAGTAGATTCTCTGCAGTAGCCTCAGTCCATGAAGGTCTTCGCCCATAGTAGATTCTCTGCAGTAGCCTCAGTCCATGAAGGGCTTCGCCCATGGTAGATTCTTTACACTGGGCTCAGTCCATGAAGGGCTTCGCCCATAGTAGATTCTCTGCAGTAGCCTCAGTCCATGAAGGGCTTCGCCCATAGTAGATTCTCTGCAGTAGCCTCAGTCCATGAAGGGCTTCGCCCATAGTAGATTCTCTGCAGTAGCCTCAGTCCATGAAGGTCTTCGCCCATAGTAGATTCTCTGCAGTAGCCTCAGTCCATGAAGGGCTTCGCCCATGGTAGATTCTTTACACTGGGCTCAGTCCATGAAGGGCTTCGCCCATAGTAGATTCTCTGCAGTAGCCTCAGTCCATGAAGGGCTTCGCCCATAGTAGATTCTCTGCAGTAGCCTCAGTCCATGAAGGGCTTCGCCCATAGTAGATTCTCTGCAGTAGCCTCAGTCCATGAAGGGCTTCGCCCATGGTAGATTCTTTACACTGGGCTCAGTCCATGAAGGGCTTCGCCCATAGTAGATTCTCTGCAGTAGCCTCAGTCCATGAAGGGCTTCGCCCATAGTAGATTCTCTGCAGTAGCCTCAGTCCATGAAGGGCTTCGCCCATAGTAGATTCTCTGCAGTAGCCTCAGTCCATGAAGGGCTTCGCCCATAGTAGATTCTCTGCAGTAGCCTCAGTCCATGAAGGGCTTCGCCCATAGTAGATTCTCTGCAGTAGCCTCAGTCCATGAAGGGCTTCGCCCATAGTAGATTCTCTGCAGTAGCCTCAGTCCATGAAGGGCTTCGCCCATAGTAGATTCTCTGCAGTAGCCTCAGTCCATGAAGGGCTTCGCCCATAGTAGATTCTCTGCAGTAGCCTCAGTCCATGAAGGGCTTCGCCCATAGTAGATTCTCTGCAGTAGCCTCAGTCCATGAAGGTCTTCGCCCATAGTAGATTCTCTGCAGTAGCCTCAGTCCATGAAGGGCTTCGCCCATGGTAGATTCTTTACACTGGGCTCAGTCCATGAAGGGCTTCGCCCATAGTAGATTCTCTGCAGTAGCCTCAGTCCATGAAGGGCTTCGCCCATAGTAGATTCTCTGCAGTAGCCTCAGTCCATGAAGGGCTTCGCCCATAGTAGATTCTCTGCAGTAGCCTCAGTCCATGAAGGTCTTCGCCCATAGTAGATTCTCTGCAGTAGCCTCAGTCCATGAAGGGCTTCGCCCATGGTAGATTCTTTACACTGGGCTCAGTCCATGAAGGGCTTCGCCCATAGTAGATTCTCTGCAGTAGCCTCAGTCCATGAAGGGCTTCGCCCATAGTAGATTCTCTGCAGTAGCCTCAGTCCATGAAGGGCTTCGCCCATAGTAGATTCTCTGCAGTAGCCTCAGTCCATGAAGGTCTTCGCCCATAGTAGATTCTCTGCAGTAGCCTCAGTCCATGAAGGGCTTCGCCCATGGTAGATTCTTTACACTGGGCTCAGTCCATGAAGGGCTTCGCCCATAGTAGATTCTCTGCAGTAGCCTCAGTCCATGAAGGGCTTCGCCCATAGTAGATTCTCTGCAGTAGCCTCAGTCCATGAAGGGCTTCGCCCATAGTAGATTCTCTGCAGTAGCCTCAGTCCATGAAGGGCTTCGCCCATAGTAGATTCTCTGCAGTAGCCTCAGTCCATGAAGGGCTTCGCCCATAGTAGATTCTCTGCAGTAGCCTCAGTCCATGAAGGGCTTCGCCCATAGTAGATTCTCTGCAGTAGCCTCAGTCCATGAAGGGCTTCGCCCATAGTAGATTCTCTGCAGTAGCCTCAGTCCATGAAGGGCTTCGCCCATAGTAGATTCTCTGCAGTAGCCTCAGTCCATGAAGGGCTTCGCCCATGGTAGATTCTTTACACTGGCCTCAGTCCATGAAGGGCTTCGCCCATAGTAGATTCTCTGCAGTAGCCTCAGTCCATGAAGGGCTTCGCCCATAGTAGATTCTCTGCAGTAGCCTCAGTCCATGAAGGGCTTCGCCCATAGTAGATTCTCTGCAGTAGCCTCAGTCCATGAAGGGCTTCGCCCATAGTAGATTCTCTGCAGTAGCCTCAGTCCATGAAGGGCTTCGCCCATAGTAGATTCTCTGCAGTAGCCTCAGTCCATGAAGGGCTTCGCCCATAGTAGATTCTCTGCAGTAGCCTCAGTCCATGAAGGGCTTCGCCCATAGTAGATTCTCTGCAGTAGCCTCAGTCCATGAAGGTCTTCGCCCATAGTAGATTCTCTGCAGTAGCCTCAGTCCATGAAGGGCTTCGCCCATGGTAGATTCTTTACACTGGGCTCAGTCCATGAAGGGCTTCGCCCATAGTAGATTCTCTGCAGTAGCCTCAGTCCATGAAGGGCTTCGCCCATAGTAGATTCTCTGCAGTAGCCTCAGTCCATGAAGGGCTTCGCCCATAGTAGATTCTCTGCAGTAGCCTCAGTCCATGAAGGTCTTCGCCCATAGTAGATTCTCTGCAGTAGCCTCAGTCCATGAAGGGCTTCGCCCATGGTAGATTCTTTACACTGGCCTCAGTCCATGAAGGGCTTCGCCCATAGTAGATTCTCTGCAGTAGCCTCAGTCCATGAAGGGCTTCGCCCATAGTAGATTCTCTGCAGTAGCCTCAGTCCATGAAGGGCTTCGCCCATAGTAGATTCTCTGCAGTAGCCTCAGTCCATGAAGGGCTTCGCCCATAGTAGATTCTCTGCAGTAGCCTCAGTCCATGAAGGGCTTCGCCCATGGTAGATTCTTTACACTGGGCTCAGTCCATGAAGGGCTTCGCCCATAGTAGATTCTCTGCAGTAGCCTCAGTCCATGAAGGGCTTCGCCCATAGTAGATTCTCTGCAGTAGCCTCAGTCCATGAAGGGCTTCGCCCATAGTAGATTCTCTGCAGTAGCCTCAGTCCATGAAGGGCTTCGCCCATAGTAGATTCTCTGCAGTAGCCTCAGTCCATGAAGGGCTTCGCCCATAGTAGATTCTCTGCAGTAGCCTCAGTCCATGAAGGTCTTCGCCCATAGTAGATTCTCTGCAGTAGCCTCAGTCCATGAAGGGCTTCGCCCATAGTAGATTCTCTGCAGTAGCCTCAGTCCATGAAGGGCTTCGCCCATAGTAGATTCTCTGCAGTAGCCTCAGTCCATGAAGGGCTTCGCCCATAGTAGATTCTCTGCAGTAGCCTCAGTCCATGAAGGGCTTCGCCCATAGTAGATTCTCTGCAGTAGCCTCAGTCCATGAAGGGCTTCGCCCATAGTAGATTCTCTGCAGTAGCCTCAGTCCATGAAGGGCTTCGCCCATAGTAGATTCTCTGCAGTAGCCTCAGTCCATGAAGGGCTTCGCCCATAGTAGATTCTCTGCAGTAGCCTCAGTCCATGAAGGGCTTCGCCCATGGTAGATTCTTTACACTGGGCTCAGTCCATGAAGGGCTTCGCCCATAGTAGATTCTCTGCAGTAGCCTCAGTCCATGAAGGGCTTCGCCCATAGTAGATTCTCTGCAGTAGCCTCAGTCCATGAAGGTCTTCGCCCATAGTAGATTCTCTGCAGTAGCCTCAGTCCATGAAGGGCTTCGCCCATAGTAGATTCTCTGCAGTAGCCTCAGTCCATGAAGGTCTTCGCCCATAGTAGATTCTCTGCAGTAGCCTCAGTCCATGAAGGGCTTCGCCCATGGTAGATTCTTTACACTGGCCTCAGTCCATGAAGGGCTTCGCCCATAGTAGATTCTCTGCAGTAGCCTCAGTCCATGAAGGGCTTCGCCCATAGTAGATTCTCTGCAGTAGCCTCAGTCCATGAAGGGCTTCGCCCATAGTAGATTCTCTGCAGTAGCCTCAGTCCATGAAGGGCTTCGCCCATAGTAGATTCTCTGCAGTAGCCTCAGTCCATGAAGGTCTTCGCCCATAGTAGATTCTCTGCAGTAGCCTCAGTCCATGAAGGGCTTCGCCCATGGTAGATTCTTTACACTGGGCTCAGTCCATGAAGGGCTTCGCCCATAGTAGATTCTCTGCAGTAGCCTCAGTCCATGAAGGGCTTCGCCCATAGTAGATTCTCTGCAGTAGCCTCAGTCCATGAAGGGCTTCGCCATAGTAGATTCTCTGCAGTAGCCTCAGTCCATGAAGGTCTTCGCCCATAGTAGATTCTCTGCAGTAGCCTCAGTCCATGAAGGGCTTCGCCCATAGTAGATTCTCTGCAGTAGCCTCAGTCCATGAAGGGCTTCGCCCATGGTAGATTCTTTACACTGGCCTCAGTCCATGAAGGGCTTCGCCCATAGTAGATTCTCTGCAGTAGCCTCAGTCCATGAAGGGCTTCGCCCATAGTAGATTCTCTGCAGTAGCCTCAGTCCATGAAGGGCTTCGCCCATAGTAGATTCTCTGCAGTAGCCTCAGTCCATGAAGGGCTTCGCCCATAGTAGATTCTCTGCAGTAGCCTCAGTCCATGAAGGGCTTCGCCCATAGTAGATTCTCTGCAGTAGCCTCAGTCCATGAAGGGCTTCGCCATAGTAGATTCTCTGCAGTAGCCTCAGTCCATGAAGGGCTTCGCCCATAGTAGATTCTCTGCAGTAGCCTCAGTCCATGAAGGGCTTCGCCCATGGTAGATTCTTTACACTGGCCTCAGTCCATGAAGGGCTTCGCCCATAGTAGATTCTCTGCAGTAGCCTCAGTCCATGAAGGGCTTCGCCCATAGTAGATTCTCTGCAGTAGCCTCAGTCCATGAAGGGCTTCGCCCATAGTAGATTCTCTGCAGTAGCCTCAGTCCATGAAGGGCTTCGCCCATAGTAGATTCTCTGCAGTAGCCTCAGTCCATGAAGGGCTTCGCCCATAGTAGATTCTCTGCAGTAGCCTCAGTCCATGAAGGTCTTCGCCCATAGTAGATTCTCTGCAGTAGCCTCAGTCCATGAAGGGCTTCGCCCATAGTAGATTCTCTGCAGTAGCCTCAGTCCATGAAGGGCTTCGCCCATAGTAGATTCTCTGCAGTAGCCTCAGTCCATGAAGGGCTTCGCCCATAGTAGATTCTCTGCAGTAGCCTCAGTCCATGAAGGGCTTCGCCCATAGTAGATTCTCTGCAGTAGCCTCAGTCCATGAAGGGCTTCGCCCATAGTAGATTCTCTGCAGTAGCCTCAGTCCATGAAGGGCTTCGCCCATAGTAGATTCTCTGCAGTAGCCTCAGTCCATGAAGGTCTTCGCCCATAGTAGATTCTCTGCAGTAGCCTCAGTCCATGAAGGGCTTCGCCCATGGTAGATTCTTTACACTGGGCTCAGTCCATGAAGGGCTTCGCCCATAGTAGATTCTCTGCAGTAGCCTCAGTCCATGAAGGGCTTCGCCCATAGTAGATTCTCTGCAGTAGCCTCAGTCCATGAAGGGCTTCGCCCATAGTAGATTCTCTGCAGTAGCCTCAGTCCATGAAGGGCTTCGCCCATAGTAGATTCTCTGCAGTAGCCTCAGTCCATGAAGGTCTTCGCCCATAGTAGATTCTCTGCAGTAGCCTCAGTCCATGAAGGGCTTCGCCCATGGTAGATTCTTTACACTGGCCTCAGTCCATGAAGGGCTTCGCCCATAGTAGATTCTCTGCAGTAGCCTCAGTCCATGAAGGGCTTCGCCCATAGTAGATTCTCTGCAGTAGCCTCAGTCCATGAAGGGCTTCGCCCATAGTAGATTCTCTGCAGTAGCCTCAGTCCATGAAGGGCTTCGCCCATAGTAGATTCTCTGCAGTAGCCTCAGTCCATGAAGGGCTTCGCCCATAGTAGATTCTCTGCAGTAGCCTCAGTCCATGAAGGGCTTCGCCCATAGTAGATTCTCTGCAGTAGCCTCAGTCCATGAGAGGGCTTCGCCCATGGTAGATTCTTTACACTGGCTCAGTCCATGAAGGGCTTCGCCCATAGTAGATTCTCTGCAGTAGCCTCAGTCCCATGAAGGGCTTCGCCCCATAGTAGATTCTCTGCAGTAGCCTCAGTCCATGAAGGGCTTCGCCCATAGTAGATTCTCTGCAGTAGCCTCAGTCCATGAAGGGCTTCGCCCATAGTAGATTCTCTGCAGTAGCCTCAGTCCATGAAGGGCTTCGCCCATAGTAGATTCTCTGCAGTAGCCTCAGTCCATGAAGGGCTTCGCCCATAGTAGATTCTCTGCAGTAGCCTCAGTCCATGAAGGGCTTCGCCATAGTAGATTCTCTGCAGTAGCCTCAGTCCATGAAGGTCTTCGCCCATAGTAGATTCTCTGCAGTAGCCTCAGTCCATGAAGGGCTTCGCCCATGGTAGATTCTTTACACTGGGCTCAGTCCATGAAGGGCTTCGCCCATAGTAGATTCTCTGCAGTAGCCTCAGTCCATGAAGGGCTTCGCCCATAGTAGATTCTCTGCAGTAGCCTCAGTCCATGAAGGGCTTCGCCCATAGTAGATTCTCTGCAGTAGCCTCAGTCCATGAAGGGCTTCGCCCATAGTAGATTCTCTGCAGTAGCCTCAGTCCATGAAGGGCTTCGCCCATAGTAGATTCTCTGCAGTAGCCTCAGTCCATGAAGGGCTTCGCCCATGGTAGATTCTTTACACTGGGCTCAGTCCATGAAGGGCTTCGCCCATAGTAGATTCTCTGCAGTAGCCTCAGTCCCATGAAGGGCTTCGCCCATGGTAGATTCTTTACACTGGGCTCAGTCCATGAAGGGCTTCGCCCATAGTAGATTCTCTGCAGTAGCCTCAGTCCATGAAGGGCTTCGCCCATAGTAGATTCTCTGCAGTAGCCTCAGTCCATGAAGGGCTTCGCCCATAGTAGATTCTCTGCAGTAGCCTCAGTCCATGAAGGGCTTCGCCCATAGTAGATCTCTCTGCAGTAGCCCTCAGTCCAT
>CAJSMF010000051.1:0-18567 GCA_907269125.1 Eristalis pertinax | reverse complement strand
ATGGGCGAAGCCCTTCATGGACTGAGGCCAGTGTAAAGAATCTACCATGGGCGAAGCCCTTCATGGACTGAGGCCAGTGCAGAGAATCTACTATGGGCGAAGCCCTTCATGAACTGAGGCCAGTGCAGAGAATCTACTATGGGCGAAGCCCTTCATGGACTGAGGCCAGTGTAAAGAATCTACCATGGGCGAAGCCCTTCATGGACTGAGGCCAGTACAGAGGATCTCCTATGGGCGAAGCCCTTCATGAACTGAGGCCAGTGCAGAGAATCTACTATGGGCGAAGCCCTTCATGGACTGAGGCCAGTGTAAAGAATCTACCATGGGCGAAGCCCTTCATGGACTGAGGCCAGTGTAAAGAATCGACCATGGGCGAAGCCCTTCATGGACTGAGGCCAGTGCAAAGAATCTACCATGGGCGAAGCCCTTCATGGACTGAGGCCAGTGCAGAGAATCTACTATGGGCTAAGCCCTTCATGAACTGAGGCCAGTGCAGAGAATCTACTATGGGCGAAGCCCTTCATTGACTGAGGCCAGTAAAGAATCGACCATGGGCGAAGCCCTTCATGGACTGAGGCCAGTGTAAAGAATCTACCATGGGCGAAGCCCTTCATGGACTGAGGCCAGTGCAGAGAATCTACTATGGGCGAAGCCCTTCATGAACTGAGGCCAGTGCAGAGAATCTACTATGGGCGAAGCCCTTCATGGACTGAGGCCAGTGTAAAGAATCTACCATGGGCGAAGCCCTTCATGGACTGAGGCCAGTGCAGAGAATCTACTATGGGCGAAGCCCTTCATGAACTGAGGCCAGTGCAGAGAGTCTACTATGGGCGAAGCCCTTCATGGACTGAGGCCAGTAAAGAATCGACCATGGGCGAAGCCCTTCATGGACTGAGGCCAGTGTAAAGAATCGACCATGGGCGAAGCCCTTCATGGACTGAGGCCAGTGCAAAGAATCTACCATGGGCGAAGCCCTTCATGGACTGAGGCCAGTGCAGAGAATCTACTATGGGCTAAGCCCTTCATGAACTGAGGCCAGTGCAGAGAATCTACTATGGGCGAAGCCCTTCATTGACTGAGGCCAGTAAAGAATCGACCATGGGCGAAGCCCTTCATGGACTGAGGCCAGTGTAAAGAATCTACCATGGGCGAAGCCCTTCATGGACTGAGGCCAGTGCAGAGAATCTACTATGGGCGAAGCCCTTCATGAACTGAGGCCAGTGCAGAGAGTCTACTATGGCGAAGCCCTTCATGGACTGAGGCCAGTGCAGAGAATCTACTATGGGCGAAGCCCTTCATGGACTGATGCCAGTGCAGAGAATCTACTATGGGCGAAGCCCTTCATGGACTGAGGCCAGTGCAGAGAATCTACTATGGGCGAAGCCCTTCATGGACTGAGGCCAGTGCAGAGAATCTACTATGGGCGAAGCCCTTCATGGACTGAGGCCAGTGCAGAGAATCTACTATGGGCGAAGCCCTTCATGAACTGAGGCCAGTGCAGAGAGTCTACTATGGGCGAAGCCCTTCATGGACTGAGGCCAGTGCAGAGAATCTACTATGGGCGAAGCCCTTCATGGACTGAGGCCAGTGTAAAGAATCTACCATTGGCGAAGCCCTTCATGGACTGAGGCCAGCGCAGAGAATCTACCATGGGCGAAGCTCTTCATGGACTGAGGCTAGCGCAGAGAATCTACAATGGGCGAAGCCCTTCATGGACTGAGGCCAGCGCAGAGAATCTACTATGGGCGAAGCCCTTCATGGACTGATGCCAGTGCAGAGAATCTACTATGGGCGAAGCCCTTCATGGACTGAGGCCAGTGCAGAGAATCTACTATGGGCGAAGCCCTTCATTGACTGAGGCCAGTAAAGAATCGACCATGGGCGAAGCCCTTCATGGACTGAGGCCAGCGCAGAGAATCTACCATGGGCGAAGCCCTTCATGGACTGAAGCTAGTGTAAAGAATCTACCATTGGCGAAGCCCTTCATGGACTGATGCCAGTGCAGAGAATCTACTATGGGCGAAGCCCTTCATGGACTGAGGCCAGTGTAAAGAATCTACCATGGGCGAAGCCCTTCATGGACTGAGGCCAGTACAGAGGATCTCCTATGGGCGAAGCCCTTCATGAACTGAGGCCAGTGCAGAGAATCTACTATGGGCGAAGCCCTTCATGGACTGAGGCCAGTGTAAAGAATCTACTATGGGCGAAGCCCTTCATGGACTGAGGCCAGTGTAAAGAATCTACCATGGGCGAAGCCCTTCATGGACTGAGGCCAGTGTAAAGAATCTACCATGGGCGAAGCCCTTCATGGACTGATGCCAGTGCAGAGAATCTACTATGGGCGAAGCCCTTCATGAACTGAGGCCAGTGCAGAGAGTCTACTATGGGCGAAGCCCTTCATGGACTGAGGCCAGTGCAGAGAATCTACTATGGGCGAAGCCCTTCATGAACTGAGGCCAGTGCAGAGAATCTACTATGGGCGAAGCCCTTCATGGACTGAGGCCAGTGTAAAGAATCTACCATGGGCGAAGCCCTTCATGGACTGAGGCCAGTACAGAGGATCTCCTATGGGCGAAGCCCTTCATGAACTGAGGCCAGTGCAGAGAATCTACTATGGGCGAAGCCCTTCATGGACTGAGGCCAGTGTAAAGAATCTACCATGGGCGAAGCCCTTCATGGACTGAGGCCAGTGCAGAGAATCTACTATGGGCGAAGCCCTTCATTGACTGAGGCCAGTAAAGAATCGACCATGGGCGAAGCCCTTCATGGACTGAGGCCAGCGCAGAGAATCTACCATGGGCGAAGCCCTTCATGGACTGAGGCTAGTGTAAAGAATCTACCATGGGCGAAGCCCTTCATGGACTGAGGCCAGTGCAGAGAATCTACTATGGGCGAAGCCCTTCATGGACTGAGGCCAGTGTAAAGAATCTACCATGGGCGAAGCCCTTCATGGACTGAGGCCAGTGTAAAGAATCTACCATGGGCGAAGCCCTTCATGGACTGATGCCAGTGCAGAGAATCTACTATGGGCGAAGCCCTTCATGGACTGAGGCCAGTGTAAAGAATCTACCATGGGCGAAGCCCTTCATGGACTGAGGCCAGTGTAAAGAATCTACCATGGGCGAAGCCCTTCATGGACTGATTGCCAGTGCAGAGAATCTACTATGGGCGAAGCCCCTTCATGAACTGAGGCCAGTGCAGAGAGTCTACTATGGGCCGAAGCCCTTCATGGACTGAGGCCAGTGCAGAGAATCTACTATGGGCGAAGCCCTTCATGAACTGAGGCCAGTGCAGAGAATCTACTATGGGCGAAGCCCTTCATGGACTGAGGCCAGTGTAAAGAATCTACCATGGGCGAAGCCCTTCATGGACTGAGGCCAGTACAGAGGATCTCCTATGGGCGAAGCCCTTCATGAACTGAGGCCAGTGCAGAGAATCTACTATGGGCGAAGCCCTTCATGGACTGAGGCCAGTGCAGAGAATCTACTATGGGCGAAGCCCTTCATGAACTGAGGCCAGTGCAGAGAATCTACTATGGGCGAAGCCCTTCATTGACTGAGGCCAGTAAAGAATCGACCATGGGCGAAGCCCTTCATGGACTGAGGCCAGCGCAGAGAATCTACCATGGGCGAAGCCCTTCATGGACTGAGGCTAGTGTAAAGAATCTACCATTGGCGAAGCCCTTCATGGACTGATGCCAGTGCAGAGAATCTACTATGGGCGAAGCCCTTCATGGACTGAGGCCAGTGTAAAGAATCTACCATGGGCGAAGCCCTTCATGGACTGAGGCCAGTACAGAGGATCTCCTATGGGCGAAGCCCTTCATGAACTGAGGCCAGTGCAGAGAATCTACTATGGGCGAAGCCCTTCATGGACTGAGGCCAGTAAAGAATCGACCATGGGCGAAGCCCTTCATGGACTGAGGCCAGTGTAAAGAATCTACCATGGGCGAAGCCCTTCATGGACTGAGGCCAGTGCAGAGAATCTACTATGGGCGAAGCCCTTCATGAACTGAGGCCAGTGCAGAGAATCTACTATGGGCGAAGCCCTTCATGGACTGAGGCCAGTGTAAAGAATCTACCATGGGCGAAGCCCTTCATGGACTGAGGCCCAGTACAGAGGAATCTCCTATGGGCGAAGCCCTTCATGAACTGAGGCCAGTGCAGAGAATCTACTATGGGCGAAGCCCTTCATGGACTGAGGCCAGTGTAAAGAATCTACCATGGGCGAAGCCCTTCATGGACTGAGGCCAGTGTAAAGAATCTACCATGGGCGAAGCCCTTCATGGACTGAGGCCAGTGTAAAGAATCTACCATGGGCGAAGCCCTTCATGGACTGATGCCAGTGCAGAGAATCTACTATGGGCGAAGCCCTTCATGGACTGAGGCCAGTGTAAAGAATCTACCATTGGCGAAGCCCTTCATGGACTGAGGCCAGCGCAGAGAATCTACCATGGGCGAAGCCCTTCATGGACTGAGGCTAGCGCAGAGAATCTACCATGGGCGAAGCCCTTCATGGACTGAGGCCAGCGCAGAGAATCTACCATGGGCGAAGCCCTTCATGGACTGAGGCCAGCGCAGAGAATCTACCATGGGCGAAGCCCTTCATGGACTGAGGCTAGTGTAAAGAATCTACCATGGGCGAAGCCCTTCATGGACTGAGGCCAGTGCAGAGAATCTACTATGGGCGAAGCCCTTCATGGACTGAGGCCAGTGTAAAGAATCTACCATGGACGAAGCCCTTCATGGACTGAGGCCAGTGTAAAGAATCTACCATGGGCGAAGCCCTTCATGGACTGATGCCAGTGCAGAGAATCTACTATGGGCGAAGCCCTTCATGGACTGAGGCCAGTGTAAAGAATCTACCATGGGCGAAGCCCTTCATGGACTGAGGCCAGTGTAAAGAATCTACCATGGGCGAAGCCCTTCATGGACTGATGCCAGTGCAGAGAATCTACTATGGGCGAAGCCCTTCATGAACTGAGGCCAGTGCAGAGAGTCTACTATGGGCGAAGCCCTTCATGGACTGAGGCCAGTGCAGAGAATCTACTATGGGCGAAGCCCTTCATGAACTGAGGCCAGTGCAGAGAATCTACTATGGCGAAGCCCTTCATGGACTGAGGCCAGTGTAAAGAATCTACCATGGGCGAAGCCCTTCATGGACTGAGGCCAGTACAGAGGATCTCCTATGGGCGAAGCCCTTCATGAACTGAGGCCAGTGCAGAGAATCTACTATGGCGAAGCCCTTCATGGACTGAGGCCAGTGCAGAGAATCTACTATGGGCGAAGCCCTTCATGAACTGAGGCCAGTGCAGAGAATCTACTATGGGCGAAGCCCTTCATTGACTGAGGCCAGTAAAGAATCGACCATGGGCGAAGCCCTTCATGGACTGAGGCCAGCGCAGAGAATCTACCATGGGCGAAGCCCTTCATGGACTGAGGCTAGTGTAAAGAATCTACCATTGGCGAAGCCCTTCATGGACTGATGCCAGTGCAGAGAATCTACTATGGGCGAAGCCCTTCATGGACTGAGGCCAGTGTAAAGAATCTACCATGGCGAAGCCCTTCATGGACTGAGGCCAGTACAGAGGATCTCCTATGGGCGAAGCCCTTCATGAACTGAGGCCAGTGCAGAGAATCTACTATGGGCGAAGCCCTTCATGGACTGAGGCCAGTAAAGAATCGACCATGGGCGAAGCCCTTCATGGACTGAGGCCAGTGTAAAGAATCTACCATGGGCGAAGCCCTTCATGGACTGAGGCCAGTGCAGAGAATCTACTATGGGCGAAGCCCTTCATGAACTAGAGGCCAGTGCAGAGAGATCTACTATGGGCGAAGGCCCTTCATGGACTGAGGCCAGTGGTAAAGAATTCTACCATGGGCGAAGCCCTTCATGGACTGAGGCCAGTACAGAGGATCTCCTATGGGCGAAGCCCTTCATGAACTGAGGCCAGTGCAGAGAATCTACTATGGGCGAAGCCCTTCATGGACTGAGGCCAGTGTAAAGAATCTACCATGGGCGAAGCCCTTCATGGACTGAGGCCAGTGTAAAGAATCTACCATGGGCGAAGCCCTTCATGGACTGAGGCCAGTGTAAAGAATCTACCATGGGCGAAGCCCTTCATGGACTGATGCCAGTGCAGAGAGAATCTACTATGGGCGAAGCCCTTCATGGACTGAGGCCAGTGTAAAGAATCTACCATTGGCGAAGCCCTTCATGGACTGAGGCCAGCGCAGAGAATCTACCATGGGCGAAGCCCTTCATGGACTGAGGCTAGCGCAGAGAATCTACCATGGGCGAAGCCCTTCATGGACTGAGGCCAGCGCAGAGAATCTACCATGGGCGAAGCCCTTCATGGACTGAGGCTAGCGCAGAGAATCTACCATGGGCGAAGCCCTTCATGGACTGAGGCCAGCGCAGAGAATCTACCATGGGCGAAGCCCTTCATGGACTGAGGCTAGTGTAAAGAATCTACCATTGGCGAAGCCCTTCATGGACTGATGCCAGTGCAGAGAATCTACTATGGGCGAAGCCCTTCATGGACTGAGGCCAGTGTAAAGAATCTACCATGGGCGAAGCCCTTCATGGACTGAGGCCAGTACAGAGGATCTCCTATGGGCGAAGCCCTTCATGGACTGAGGCCAGTGTAAAGAATCTACCATGGGCGAAGCCCTTCATGGACTGAGGCCAGTGTAAAGAATCTACCATGGGCGAAGCCCTTCATGGACTGAGGCCAGTGTAAAGAATCTACCATGGGCGAAGCCCTTCATGGACTGATGCCAGTGCAGAGAGTCTACTATGGGCGAAGCCCTTCATGGACTGAGGCCAGTGCAGAGAATCTACTATGGGCGAAGCCCTTCATGGACTGAGGCCAGTGCAGAGGATCTCCTATGGGCGAAGCCCTTCATGAACTGAGGCCAGTGCAGAGAATCTACTATGGGCGAAGCCCTTCATGGACTGAGGCCAGTGTAAAGAATCTACTATGGGCGAAGCCCTTCATGAACTGAGGCCAGTGCAGAGAGTCTACTATGGGCGAAGCCCTTCATGGACTGAGGCCAGTGCAGAGAATCTACTATGGGCGAAGCCCTTCATGGACTGAGGCCAGTGTAAAGAATCTACCATCGGCGAAGCCCTTCATGGACTGAGGTCAGCGCAGAGAATCTACCATGGGCGAAGCCCTTCATGGACTGAGGCTAGCGCAGAGAATCTACCATGGGCGAAGCCCTTCATGGACTGAGGTCAGCGCAGAGAATCTACCATGGGCGAAGCCCTTCATGGACTGAGGCTAGCGCAGAGAATCTACCATGGGCGAAGCCCTTCATGGACTGAGGCCAGCGCAGAGAATCTACCATGGGCGAAGCCCTTCATGGACTGAGGCTAGTGTAAAGAATCTACCATTGGCGAAGCCCTTCGTGGACTGAGGCTAGTGTAAAGAATCTACCATGGGCGAAGCCCTTCATGGACTGAGGCCAGCGCAGAGAATCTACTATGGGCGAAGCCCTTCATGGACTGAGGCCAGTGTAAAGAATCTACCATGGGCTAAGCCCTTCATGGACTGAGGCCAGTGTAAAGAATCTACCATGGGCGAAGCCCTTCATGGACTGAGGCCAGTGTAAAGAATCTACCATTGGCGAAGCCCTTCATGGACTGAGGCCAGCGCAGAGAATCTACCATGGGCGAAGCCCTTCATGGACTGAGGCCAGTGCAGAGGATCTCCTATGGGCGAAGCCCTTCATGGACTGAGACCAGTGTAAAGAATCTACCATGGGCTAAGCTCTTCATGGACTGAGGCCAGTGTAAAGAATCTACCATGGGCGAAGCCCTTCATGGACTGAGGCCAGTGTAAAGAATCTACCATGGGCGAAGCCCTTCATGGACTGAGGCCAGCGCAGAGAATCTACCATGGGCGAAGCCCTTCGTGGACTGAGGCCAGTGTAAAGAATCTACCATGGGCGAAGCCCTTCATGTACTGAGGCCAGCGCAGAGAATCTACTATGGGCGAAGCCCTTCATGGACTGAGGCCAGTGCAGAGGATCTCCTATGGGCGAAGCCCTTCATGGACTGAGACCAGTGTAAAGAATCTACCATGGGCTAAGCTCTTCATGGACTGAGGCCAGTGTAAAGAATCTACCATGGGCGAAGCCCTTCATGGACTGAGGCCAGTGTAAAGAATCTACCATGGGCGAAGCCCTTCATGGACTGAGGCCAGTGTAAAGAATCTACCATGGGCGAAGCCCTTCATGGACTGAGGCCAGTGTAAAGAATCTACCATGGGCGAAGCCCTTCGTGGACTGAGGCTAGTGTAAAGAATCTACCATGGGCGAAGCCCTTCATGTACTGAGGCCAGCGCAGAGAATCTACTATGGGCGAAGCCCTTCATGGACTGAGGCCAGTGTAAAGAATCTACCATGGGCGAAGCCCTTCATGGACTGAGGCCAGCGCAGAGAATCTACCATGGGCGAAGCCCTTCATGGACTGAGGCCAGTGTAAAGAATCTACCATGGGCGAAGCCCTTCGTGGACTGAGGCTAGTGTAAAGAATCTACCATGGGCGAAGCCCTTCATGGACTGAGGCCAGTGTAAAGAATCTACCATTGGCGAAGCGCTTCATGGACTGAGGCCAGCGCAGAGAATCTACTATGGGCGAAGCCCTTCATGGACTGAGGCCAGTGCAGAGGATCTCCTATGGGCGAAGCCCTTCATGGACTGAGACCAGTGTAAAGAATCTACCATGGGCTAAGCTCTTCATGGACTGAGGCCAGTGTAAAGAATCTACCATGGGCGAAGCCCTTCATGGACTGAGGCCAGTGTAAAGAATCTACCATTGGCGAAGCCCTTCATGGACTGAGGCAGCGCAGGGAATCTACCATGGGCGAAGCCCTTCATGGACTGAGGCCAGCGCAGAGAATCTACCATGGGCGAAGCCCTTCATGGACTGAGGCCAGTGTAAAGAATCTACCATGGGCTAAGCCCTTCATGGACTGAGGCTAGTGTAAAGAATCTGCCATGGGCGAAGCCCTTCATGGACTGAGGCCAGCGCAGAGAATCTACCATGGGCGAAGCCCTTCATGGACTGTGGCCAGTGTAAAGAATCTACCATGGGCGAAGCCCTTCATGGACTGAGGCCAGTGTAAAGAATCTACCATGGGCGAAGCCCTTCATGGACTGAGGCCAGCGCAGAGAATCTACTATGGGCGAAGCCCTTCATGGACTGAGGCCAGTATAAAGAATCTACCATTGGCGAAGCCCTTCATGGACTGAGGCCAGTGCAGAGAATCCACTATGGGCGAAGCCCTTCATGGACTGAGGCCAGTGTAAACAATCTACCATTAGCGAAGCCCTTCATGGACTGAGGCCAGCGCAGAGAATCTACCATGGGCGAAGCCCTTCATGGACTGCGGCCAGCGCAGAGAATCTACCATGGGCGAAGCCCTTCATGGACTGTGGCCAGTGTAAAGAATCTACCATGGGCGAAGCCCTTCATGGACTGAGGCCAGTGTAAAGAATCTACCATGGGCTAAGCCCTTCATGGACTGAGGCTAGTGTAAAGAATCTACCATGGGCGAAGCCCTTCATGGACTGAGGCCAGTGCAGAGAATCTACTATGGGATAAGGGCTTCGCCCATAGAAGTATCTCTACGGTAGCCACAGTATATAAGGGCTTCGCCCATAGAAGTATCTCTACGGTAGCCACAGTATAGAAGGGCTTCGCCCATAGAAGTATCTCTACAGTAGGCACAGCATATAAGGGCTTCTACCATAGAAGTATCTCCACGGTACCCACAGTATACAAAGGCTTCGCCCATAGAAGTATCTCTACGGTAGGCACAGTTATAAGGGCTTCGCCCATAGAAGTATCTCTACGGTAGCCACAGTATAGAAGGGCTTCGCCCATAGAAGTATCTCTACAGTAGGCACAGTATATAAGGGCTTCTACCATAGAAGTATCTCCACGGTACCCACAGTATACAAGGGCTTCGCCCATAGAAGTATCTCTACGGTAGGCACAGTATATAAGGGCTTCGCCCATACAAGTATCTCTACGGTAGGCACAGTATATAAGGGCTTCGCCCATAGAAGTATCTCTACGGTAGCCACAGTATATAAGGGCTTCGACCATAGAAGTATCTCCACGGTACCCACAGTATAGAAGGGCTTCGCCCATAGAAGTATCTCTACGGTAGCCACAGTATATAAGGGCTTCGCCCATAGAAGTATCTCTACGGTAGCCACAGTATATAAGGGCTTCGCCCATAGAAGTATCTCTACGGTAGGCACAGTATATAAGGGCTTCGACCATAGAAGTATCTCCACGGTACCCACAGTATAGAAGGGCTTCGCCCATAGAAGTATCTCTACGGTAGCCACAGTATATAAGGGCTTCGCCCATAGAAGTATCTCTACGGTAGCCACAGTATAGAAGGGCTTCGCCCATAGAAGTATCTCTACGGTAGCCACAGTATATAAGGGCTTTGCCTATAGAAGTATCTCTACGGGCTAAGCCCATAGAAGTATCTCTACGGTAGCCACAGTATATAAGGGCTTCGCCCATAGAAGTATCTCTACGGTAGCCACAGTATAGAAGGGCTTCGCCCATAGAAGTATCTCTCCGGTAGCCACAGTATATAAGGGCTTCGCCTATAGAAGTATCTCTATGGGCTAAGCACATAGAAGTATCTCTACGGTAGCCACAGTATAGAAGGGCTTCGCCCATAGAAGTATCTCTACAGTAGGCACAGTATATAAGGGCTTCTACCATAGAAGTATCTCCACGGTACCCACAGTATACAAGGGCTTCGCCCATAGAAGTATCTCTACGGTAGGCACAGTATATAAGGGCTTCCCCATAGAAGTATCTCTACGGTAGGCACAGTATATAAGGGCTTCGCCCATAGAAGTATATCTACGGTAGCCACAGTATATAAGGGCTTCGACCATAGAAGTATCTCCACGGTACCCAC
Organism: Eristalis pertinax; assembly: GCA_907269125.1. Classification (NCBI taxonomy): domain Eukaryota; kingdom Metazoa; phylum Arthropoda; class Insecta; order Diptera; family Syrphidae; genus Eristalis; species Eristalis pertinax. The sequence goes on along the minus strand of CAJSMF010000051.1, from coordinate 7,607 downwards.
GGTATAGAAGGGCTTCGCCCATAGAAGTATCTCTACGGTAGCCACAGTATATAAGGGCTTCGCCCATAGAAGTATCTCTACGGTAGCCACAGTATAGAAGGGCTTCGCCCATAGAAGTATCTCTACGGTAGCCACAGTATATAAGGGCTTCGCCTATAGAAGTATCTCTACGGGCTAAGCCCATAGAAGTATCTCTACGGTAGCCACAGTATATAAGGGCTTCGAACATAGAAGTATCTGTACGGTAGCCACAGTATAGAAGGTCTTCGCCCATAGAAGTATCTCTACGGTAGGCACAGTATATAAGGGCTTCGCCCATAGAAGTATCTCTACGGTACCCATAGTATACAAGGGCTTCGCCCATAGAAGTATCTCCACGGTACCCACAGTATATAAGGGCTTCGCCTATAGAAGTATCTCTACAGGCTAAGCCAATAGAAGTATCTCTACGGTAGCCACAGTATAGAAGGGCTTCGCCCATAGAAGTATCTCTACGGTAGGCACAGTATATAAGGGCTTCGCCCATAGAAGTATCTCTACGGTACCCACAGTATACAAGGGCTTCGCCCATAGAAGTATCTCTACGGTACCCACAGTATATAAGGGCTTCGCCTATAGAAGTATCTCTACGGGCTAAGCCCATAGAAGTATCTCTACGGTAGCCACAGTATATAAGGGCTTCGCCCATAGAAGTATCTCTACTATAGCCACAGTATAGAAGGGCTTCGCCCATAGAAGTATCTCTACGGTAGCCACAGTACATAAGGGCTTCGCCCATAGAAGTATCTCTACGGTAGCCACAGTATATAAGGGCTTCGCCCATAGAAGTATCTCTACGGTAGCCACAGTATAGAACTGCTTCGCCCATAGAAGTATCTCTACGGTAGCCACAGTATAGAAGGGCTTCGCCCATAGAAGTATCTCTACGGTAGCCACAGTATATAAGGGCTTCGCCCATAGAAGTATCTCTACGGTAGCCACAGTATATAAGTGCTTCGCCTATAGAAGTATCTCTACGGTAGCCACAGTATATAAGGGCTTCGCCCATAGAAGTATCTCTACGGACTAAGCCCATAGAAGTATCTCTACGGTAGCCACAGTATATAAGGGCTTCGCCCATAGAAGTATCTCTACGGTAGCCACAGTATATAAGGGCTTCGCCCATAGAAGTATCTCTACAGTAGGCACAGTATATAAGGGCTTCTACCATAGAAGTATCTCCACGGTACCCACAGTATACAAGGGCTTCGCCCATAGAAGTATCTCTACGGTAGCCACATTATATAAGGGCTTCGCCCATGGAAGTATCTCTACGGTAGGCACAGTATATCAGGGCTTCGCCCATAGAAGTATATCTACGGTAGCCACAGTATATAAGGGCTTCGACCATAGAAGTATCTCCACGGTACCCACGGTATAGAAGGGCTTCGCCCATAGAAGTATCTCTACGGTAGCCACAGTATATAAGGGCTTCGCCCATAGAAGTATCTCTACGGTAGCCACAGTATAGAAGGGCTTCGCCCATAGAAGTATCTCTACGGTAGCCACAGTATATAAGGGCTTCGCCTATAGAAGTATCTCTACGGGCTAAGCCCATAGAAGTATCTCTACGGTAGCCACAGTATATAAGGGCTTCGAACATAGAAGTATCTGTACGGTAGCCACAGTATAGAAGGTCTTCGCCCATAGAAGTATCTCTACGGTAGGCACAGTATATAAGGGCTTCGCCCATAGAAGTATCTCTACGGTACCCATAGTATACAAGGGCTTCGCCCATAGAAGTATCTCTACGGTACCCACAGTATATAAGGGCTTCGCCTATAGAAGTATCTCTACAGGCTAAGCCCATAGAAGTATCTCTACGGTAGCCACAGTATAGAAGGGCTTCGCCCATAGAAGTATCTCTACGGTAGGCACAGTATATAAGGGCTTCGCCCATAGAAGTATCTCTACGGTACCCACAGTATACAAGGGCTTCGCCCATAGAAGTATCTCTACGGTACCCACAGTATATAAGGGCTTCGCCTATAGAAGTATCTCTACGGGCTAAGCCCATAGAAGTATCTCTACGGTAGCCACAGTATATAAGGGCTTCGCCCATAGAAGTATCTCTACTATAGCCACAGTATAGAAGGGCTTCGCCCATAGAAGTATCTCTACGGTAGCCACAGTATATAAGGGCTTCGCCCATAGAAGTATCTCTACGGTAGCCACAGTATATAAGGGCTTCGCCCATAGAAGTATCTCTACGGTAGCCACAGTACATAAGGGCTTCGCCCATAGAAGTATCTCTACGGTAGCCACAGTATATAAGGGCTTCGCCCATAGAAGTATCTCTACGGTAGCCACAGTATAGAACTGCTTCGCCCATAGAAGTATCTCTACGGTAGCCACAGTATAGAAGGGCTTCGCCCATAGAAGTATCTCTACGGTAGCCACAGTATATAAGGGCTTCGCCCATAGAAGTATCTCTACGGTAGCCACAGTATATAAGTGCTTCGCCTATAGAAGTATCTCTACGGTAGCCACAGTATATAAGGGCTTCGCCCATAGAAGTATCTCTACGGACTAAGCCCATAGAAGTATCTCTACGGTAGCCACAGTATATAAGGGCTTCGCCCATAGAAGTATCTCTACGGTAGCCACAGTATATAAGGGCTTCGCCCATAGAAGTATCTCTACAGTAGGCACAGTATATAAGGGCTTCTACCATAGAAGTATCTCCACGGTACCCACAGTATACAAGGGCTTCGCCCATAGAAGTATCTCTACGGTAGCCACATTATATAAGGGCTTCGCCCATGGAAGTATCTCTACGGTAGGCACAGTATATCAGGGCTTCGCCCATAGAAGTATCTCTACAGTAGGCACAGTATATAAGGGCTTCTACCATAGAAGTATCTCCACGGTACCCACAGTATACAAGGGTTTCGCCCATAGAAGTATCTCTACGGTACCCACAGTATAGAAGGGCTTCGCCCATAGAAGTATCTCTACGGTAGCCACAGTATATAAGGGCTTCGCCCATAGAAGTATCTCTACTATAGCCACAGTATAGAAGGGCTTCGCCCATAGAAGTATCTCTACGGTAGCCACAGTATATAAGGGCTTCGCCCATAGAAGTATCTCTACGGTAGCCACAGTATATAAGGGCTTCGCCTATAGAAGTATCTCTACGGGCTAAGCCCATAGAAGTATCTCTACAGTAGCCACAGTATATAAGGGCTTCGCCCATAGAAGTATCTCTCCGGTAGCCACAGTATATAAGGGCTTCGCCTATAGAAGTATCTCTACGGGCTAAGCCCATAGAAGTATCTCTACAGTAGCCACAGTATATAAGGGCTTCGCCCATAGAAGTATCTCTACGGTAGCCACAGTATAGAAGGGCTTCGCCCATAGAAGTATCTCTACGGTAGCCACAGTATATAAGGGCTTCGCCCATAGAAGTATCTCTACGGGCTAAGCCCATAGAAGTATCTCTACAGTAGCCACAGTATAGAAGGGCTTCGCCCATAGAAGTATCTCTACGGTAGCCACAGTATAGAAGGGCTTCGCCCATAGAAGTATCTCTACGGTAGCCACAGTATATAAGGGCTTCGCCCATAGAAGTATCTCTACGGTAGCCACAGTATATAAGGGCTTCGCCCATAGAAGTACCTCTCCGGTAGCCACAGTATATAAGGGCTTCGCCTATAGAAGTATCTCTACGGGCTAAGCCCATAGAAGTATCTCTACGGTAGCCACAGTATAGAAGGGCTTCGCCCATAGAAGTATCTCTACAGTAGGCACAGTATATAAGGGCTTCTACCATAGAAGTATCTCCACGGTACCCACAGTATACAAGGGCTTCGCCCATAGAAGTATCTCTACGGTAGGCACAGTATATAAGGGCTTCGCCCATAGAAGTATCTCTACGGTAGGCACAGTATATAAGGGCTTCGCCCATAGAAGTATCTCTACGGTATCCACAGTATATAAGGGCTTCGACCATAGTAGTATCTCCACGGTACCCACAGTATAGAAGGGCTTCGCCCATAGAAGTATCTCTACGGTAGCCACAGTATATAAGGGCTTCGCCCATAGAAGTATCTCTACGGTAGCCACAGTATAGAAGGGCTTCGCCCATATAAGTATCTCTACGGTAGCCACAGTATATAAGGGCTTCGCCTATAGAAGTATCTCTACGGGCTAAGCCCATAGAAGTATCTCTACGGTAGCCACAGTATATAAGGGCTTCGCCCATAGAAGTATCTCTACTATAGCCACAGTATAGAAGGGCTTCGCCCATAGAAGTATCTCTACGGTAGCCACAGTATATAAGGGCTTCGCCCATAGAAGTATCTCTACGGTAGCCACAGTATATAAGGGCTTCGCCCATAGAAGTACCTCTCCGGTAGCCACAATATATAAGGGCTTCGCCCATAGAAGTATCTCTACGGTAGGCAGAGTATATAAGGGCTTCGCCCATAGAAGTATCTCTCCGGTAGCCACAGTATATAAGGGCTTCGCCTATAGAAGTATCTCTACGGGCTAAGCCCATAGAAGTATCTCTACGGTAGCCACAGTATATAAGTGCTTCGCCCATAGAAGTATCTCTACGGTAGCCACAGTATATAAGGGCCTCGCCCATAGAAGTATCTCTACGGTAGCCACAGTATATAAGGGCTTCGCCCATAGAAGTATCTCTCCGGTAGCCACAGTATATAAGGACTTCGCCCATAGAAGTATCTCTACGGTAGCCACAGTATATAAGGGCTTCCCCATAGAAGTATCTCTACGGTAGGCAGAGTATATAAGGGCTTCGCCCATAGAAGTATCTCTACGGTAGCCACAGTATATAAGGGCTTCGCCCATAGAAGTATCTCTACGGTAGCCACAGTATATAAGGGCTTCGCCTATAGAAGTATCTCTACGGGCTAAGCCCATAGAAGTATCTCTACAGTAGCCACAGTATATAAGGGCTTCGCCCATAGAAGTATCTCTCCGGTAGCCACAGTATATAAGGGCTTCGCCTATAGAAGTATCTCTACGGGCTAAGCCCATAGAAGTATCTCTACGGTAGCCACAGTATATAAGGGCTTCGCCCATAGAAGTATCTCTACGTTAGCCACAGTATATAAGGGCTTCGCCCATAGAAGTATCTCTACGGTAGCCACAGTACATAAGGGCTTCGCCCATAGAAGTATCTCTACGGTAGCCACAGTATATAAGGGCTTCGCCCATAGAAGTATCTCTACGGTAGCCACAGTATATAAGGGCTTCCCCATAGAAGTATCTCTACGGTAGCCACAGTATATAAGGGCTTCGCCTATAGAAGTATCTCTACGGGCTAAGCCCATAGAAGTATCTCTACGGTAGCCACAGTATATAAGTGCTTCGCCCATAGAAGTATCTCTACGGTAGCCACAGTATATAAGGGCTTCGCCCATAGAAGTATCTGTACGGTAGCCACAGTATATAAGGGCTTCGCCCATAGAAGTATCTCTACGGTAGGCACAGTATATAAGGGCTTCTACCGTAGAAGTATCTCCACGGTACCCACAGTATACAAGGGCTTCGCCCATAGAAGTATCTCTACGGTAGGCACAGTATATAAGGGCTTCGCCCATAGAAGTATCTCTCCGGTAGCCACAGTATATAAGGGCTTCGCCCATAGAAGTATCTCTACGGTAGCCACAGTATATAAGGGCTTCGCCCATAGAAGTATCTCTACGGTAGCCACAGTATATAAGGGCTTCGCCTATAGAAGTATCTCTACGGGCTAAGCCCATAGAAGTATCTCTACGGTAGCCACAGTATATAAGTGCTACGCCCATAGAAGTATCTCTACGGTAGCCACAGTATATAAGGGCTTCGCCCATAGAAGTATCTCTACGGTAGCCACAGTATATAAGGGCTTCGCCCATAGAAGTATCTCTACGGTAGCCACAGTATATAAGGGCTTCGCCTATAGAAGTATCTCTACGGGCTAAGCCCATAGAAGTATCTCTACGGTAGCCACAGTATATAAGTGCTTCGCCCATACGGTAGCCACAGTATATAAGGGCTTCGCCCATAGAAGTATCTGTACGGTAGCCACAGTATATAAGGGCTTCGCCCATAGAAGTATCTCTACGGTAGGCACAGTATATAAGGGCTTCTACCGTAGAAGTATCTCCACGGTACCCACAGTATACAAGGGCTTCGCCCATAGAAGTATCTCTACGGTAGCCACAGTATATAAGGGCTTCGCCCATAGAAGTATCTCTACGGTAGCCACAGTATATAAGGGCTTCGCCCATAGAAGCATCTCTCCGGTAGCCACATTATATAAGGGCTTCGCCCATAGAAGTATCTCTACGGTAGCCACAGTATACAAGGACTTCGCCCATAGAAGTATCTCTACGGTAGCCACAGTATATAAGGGCTTCGCCCATAGAAGTATCTCTACGGTAGCCACAGTATATAAGGGCTTCGCCCATAGAAGTATCACTACGGTAGCCACAGTATATAAGGGCTTCGCCCATAGAAGTATCTCTACGGTAGCCACAGTATATTAGGGCTTCGCCCATAGAAGTATCTCTACGGTAGCCACAGTATATAAGGGCTTCGCCCATAGAAGTATCTCTACGGTAGCCACAGTATATAAGGGCTTCGCCCATAGAAGTATCTGTACGGTAGCCACAGTATATAAGGGCTTCGCCCATAGAAGTATCTCTACGGTAGGCACAGTATATAAGGGCTTCTACCGTAGAAGTATCTCCACGGTACCCACAGTATACAAGGGCTTCGCCCATAGAAGTATCTCTACGGTAGGCACAGTATATAAGGGCTTCGCCCATAGAAGTATCTCTCCGGTAGCCACAGTATATAAGGGCTTCGCCCATAGAAGTATCTCTACGGTAGCCACAGTATATAAGGGCTTCGCCCATAGAAGTATCTCTACGGTAGCCACAGTATATAAGGGCTTCGCCCATAGAAGTATCTCTACGGTAGCCACAGTATATAAGGGCTTCGCCTATAGAAGTATCTCTACGGGCTAAGCCCATAGAAGTATCTCTACGGTAGCCACAGTATATAAGTGCTTCGCCCATACGGTAGCCACAGTATATAAGGGCTTCGCCCATAGAAGTATCTGTACGGTAGCCACAGTATATAAGGGCTTCGCCCATAGAAGTATCTCTACGGTAGGCACAGTATATAAGGGCTTCTACCGTAGAAGTATCTCCACGGTACCCACAGTATACAAGGGCTTCGCCCATAGAAGTATCTCTACGGTAGCCACAGTATATAAGGGCTTCGCCCATAGAAGTATCTCTACGGTAGCCACAGTATATAAGGGCTTCGCCCATAGAAGTATCTCTCCGGTAGCCACATTATATAAGGGCTTCGCCCATAGAAGTATCTCTACGGTAGCCACAGTATACAAGGACTTCGCCCATAGAAGTATCTCTACGGTAGCCACAGTATATAAGGGCTTCGCCCATAGAAGTATCTCTACGGTAGCCACAGTATATAAGGGCTTCGCCCATAGAAGTATCACTACGGTAGCCACAGTATATAAGGGCTTCGCCCATAGAAGTATCTCTACGGTAGCCACAGTATATTAGGGCTTCGCCCATAGAAGT
>CAJSMF010000050.1:0-21379 GCA_907269125.1 Eristalis pertinax | reverse complement strand
GAGGCCACTGTCCAGAAACTACTATGGGCGGAGCCCTTCATGGTCTGAGGCCACTCTCCAGAAACTACTATGGGCGGAGCCCTTCACGGACTGAGGCCACTGTCCAGAAACTACTATGGGCGGAGCCCTTCATGGACTGAGGCCACTGTCCAGAAACTACTATGGGCGGAGCCCTTCATGGACTGAGGCCACTGTCCAGAAACTACTATGGGCGGAGCCCTTCATGGACTGAGGCCACTGTCCAGAAACTACTATGGGCGGAGCCCTTCATGGACTGAGGCCACTGTCCAGAAACTACTATGGGCAGAGCCCTTCATGGTCTGAGGCCACTGTCCAGAAACTACTATGGGCGGAGCCCTTCACGGACTGAGGCCACTGTCCAGAAACTACTATGGGCGGAGCCCTTCATGGACTGAGGCCACTCTCCAGAAACTACTATGGGCGGAGCCCTTCACGGACTGAGGCCACTGTCCAGAAACTACTATGGGCGGAGCCCTTCATGGACTGAGGCCACTGTCCAGAAACTACTATGGGCGGAGCCCTTCATGGACTGAGGCCACTGTCCAGAAACTACTATGGGCGGAGCCCTTCATGGACTGAGGCCACTGTCCAGAAACTACTATGGGCGGAGCCCTTCATGGACTGAGGCCACTGTCCAGAAACTACTATGGGCGGAGCCCTTCATGGACTGAGGCCACTGTCCAGAAACTACTATGGGCGGAGCCCTTCATGGACTGAGGCCACTGTCCAGAAACTACTATGGGCGGAGCCCTTCATGGTCTGAGGCCACTCTCCAGAAACTACTATGGGCGGAGCCCTTCATGGACTGAGGCCACTGTCCAGAAACTTCTATGGGCGGAGCCCTTCATGGACTGAGGCCACTGTCCAGAAACTACTACGGGCGGAGCCCTTCATGGTCTGAGGCCACTCTCCAGAAACTACTATGGGCGGAGCCCTTCACGGACTGAGGCCACTGTCCAGAAACTACTATGGGCGGAGCCCTTCATGGTCTGAGGCCACTCTCCAGAAACTACTATGGGCGGAGCCCTTCACGGACTGAGGCCACTGTCCAGAAACTACTATGGGCGGAGCCCTTCACGGACTGAGGCCACTGTCCAGAAACTACTATGGGCGGAGCCCTTCATGGACTGAGGCCAGTGTAAAGAATCTACCATGGGCGAAGCACTTCATGGACTGAGGCCAGCGCAGAGAATCTACCATGGGCGAAGCCCTTCATGGACTGAGGCCAGCGCAGAGAATCTACCATGGGCGAAGCCCTTCATGGACTGAGGCCAGTGTAAAGAATCTACCATGGGCGAAGCACTTCATGGACTGAGGCCAGCGCAGAGGATCTACCATGGGCGAAGCCCTTCATGGACTGAGGCCAGCGCAGAGAATCTACCATGGGCGAAGCCCTTCATGGACTGAGGCCAGCGCAGAGAATCTACCATGGGCGAAGCCCTTCATGGACTGAGGCCAGCGCAGAGAATCTACTATGGGCGAAGCTCTTCATGGACTGAGGCCAGTGTAAAGAATCTACCATAGGCGAAGCCCTTCATGGACTGAGGCCAGCGCAGAGAATCTACCATGGGCGAAGCCCTTCATGGACTGAGGCCAGCGCAGAGAATCTACCATGGGCGAAGCCCTTCATGGACTGAGGCCAGCGCAGAGAATCTACCATGGGCGAAGCTCTTCATGGACTGAGGCCAGTGTAAAGAATCTACCATGGGCGAAGCCCTTCATGGACTGAGGCCAGTGTACAGAATCTACCATGGGCGAAGCCCTTCATGGACTGAGGCCAGTGTAAAGAATCTACCATGGGCGAAGCCCTTCATGGACTGAGGCCAGCGCAGAGAATCTACCATGGGCGAAGCCCTTCATGGACTGAGGCCAGCGCAGAGAATCTACCATGGGCGAAGCCCTTCATGGACTGAGGCCAGCGCAGAGAATCTACCATGGGCGAAGCCCTTCATGGACTGAGGCCAGCGCAGAGAATCTACCATGGGCGAAGCCCTTCATGGACTGAGGCCAGCGCAGAGAATCTACCATGGGCGAAGCCCTTCATGGACTGAGGCCAGCGCAGAGAATCTACCATGGGCGAAGCCCTTCATGGACTGAGGCCAGCGCAGAGAATCTACTATGGGCGAAGCTCTTCATGGACTGAGGCCAGTGTAAAGAATCTACCATGGGCGAAGCCCTTCATGGACTGAGGCCAGTGTAAAGAATCTACCATGGGCGAAGCCCTTCATGGACTGAGGCCAGCGCAGAGAATCTACCATGGGCGAAGCCCTTCATGGACTGAGGCCAGCGCAGAGAATCTACCATGGGCGAAGCTCTTCATGGACTGAGGCCAGTGTAAAGAATCTACCATGGGCGAAGCCCTTCATGGACTGAGGCCAGTGTACAGAATCTACCATGGGCGAAGCCCTTCATGGACTGAGGCCAGTGTAAAGAATCTACCATGGGCGAAGCCCTTCATGGACTGAGGCCAGTGTACAGAATCTACCATGGGCGAAGCCCTTCATGGACTGAGGCCAGTGTAAAGAATCTACCATGGGCGAAGCCCTTCATGGACTGAGGCCAGCGCAGAGAATCTACCATGGGCGAAGCCCTTCATGGACTGAGGCCAGCGCAGAGAATCTACCATGGGCGAAGCCCTTCATGGACTGAGGCCAGCGCAGAGAATCTACCATGGGCGAAGCCCTTCATGGACTGAGGCCAGCGCAGAGAATCTACCATGGGCGAAGCCCTTCATGGACTGAGGCCAGCGCAGAGAATCTACCATGGGCGAAGCCCTTCATGGACTGAGGCCAGCGCAGAGAATCTACCATGGGCGAAGCCCTTCATGGACTGAGGCCAGCGCAGAGAATCTACTATGGGCGAAGCTCTTCATGGACTGAGGCCAGTGTACAGAATCTACCATGGGCGAAGCCCTTCATGGACTGAGGCCAGTGTAAAGAATCTACCATGGGCGAAGCACTTCATGGACTGAGGCCAGCGCAGAGAATCTACCATGGGCGAAGCCCTTCATGGACTGAGGCCAGCGCAGAGAATCTACCATGGGCGAAGCCCTTCATGGACTGAGGCCAGCGCAGAGAATCTACCATGGGCGAAGCCCTTCATGGACTGAGGCCAGTGGAAAGAATCTACCATGGGCGAAGCCCTTCATGGACTGAGGCCAGCGCAGAGAATCTACCATGGGCGAAGCCCTTCATGGACTGAGGCCAGTGGAAAGAATCTACCATGGGCGAAGCCCTTCATGGACTGAGGCCAGCGCAGAGAATCTACCATGGGCGAAGCCCTTCATGGACTGAGGCCAGCGCAGAGAATCTACCATGGGCGAAGCCCTTCATGGACTGAGGCCAGCGCAGAGAATCTACTATGGGCGAAGCCCTTCATGGACTGAGGCCACTGTCCAGAAACTACTATGGGCGGAGCCCTTCATGGACTGAGGCCACTGTCCAGAAACTACTATGGGCGGAGCCCTTCATGGACTGAGGCCACTGTCCAGAAACTACTATGGGCGGAGCCCTTCATGGACTGAGGCCACTGTCCAGAAACTACTATGGGCGGAGCCCTTCATGGACTGAGGCCACTGTCCAGAAACTACTATGGGCGGAGCCCTTCATGGTCTGAGGCCACTCTCCAGAAACTACTATGGGCGGAGCCCTTCATGGACTGAGGCCACTGTCCAGAAACTTCTATGGGCGGAGCCCTTCATGGACTGAGGCCACTGTCCAGAAACTACTACGGGCGGAGCCCTTCATGGTCTGAGGCCACTCTCCAGAAACTACTATGGGCGGAGCCCTTCACGGACTGAGGCCACTGTCCAGAAACTACTATGGGCGGATCCCTTCATGGACTGAGGCCACTGTCCAGAAACTACTATGGGCGGAGCCCTTCATGGACTGAGGCCACTGTCCAGAAACTACTATGGGCGGAGCCCTTCACGGACTGACGCCACTGTCCAGAAACTACTATGGGCGGAGCCCTTCATGGTCTGAGGCCACTCTCCAGAAACTACTATGGGCGGAGCCCTTCATGGTCTGAGGCCACTGTCCAGAAACTACTATGGGCGGAGGCCTTCACGGACTGAGCCCACTGTCCAGAAACTACTATGGGCGGAGCCCTTCATGGACTGAGGCCAGCGCAGAGAATCTACTATGGGCGAAGCCCTTCATGGACTGAGGCCAGTGGAAAGAATCTACCATGGGCGAAGCCCTTTATGGACTGAGGCCAGTGTAAAGAATCTAGCATGGGCGAAGCCCTTCATGGACTGAGGCCAGTGCAGAGAATTTACTATGGGCAAAGCCCTTCATGAACTGAGGCCAGTGTAAAGAATCTACCATGGGCGAAGCCCTTCATGGACTGAGGCTAGTGTAAAGAATCTACCATGGGCGAAGCCCTTCATGGACTGAGGCCAGTGTAAAGAATCTACCATGGGCGAAGCCCTTCATGGACTGAGGCCAGTGTAAAGAATCTACCATGGGCGAAGCACTTCATGGACTGAGGCCAGCGCAGAGAATCTACCATGGGCGAAGCCCTTCATGGCCTGAGGCCAGCGCAGAGAATCTACTATGGGCGAAGCCCTTCATGGACTGAGGCCAGTGTAAAGAATCTACCATGTCCGAAGCCCTTCATGGACTGAGGCCAGTGTAAAGAATCTAGCATGGGCGAAGCACTTCATGGACTGAGGCCAGCGCAGAGAATCTACCATGGGCGAAGCCCTTCATGGACTGAGGCCAGTGGAAAGAATCTACCATGGGCGAAGCCCTTCATGGACTGAGGCCAGCGCAGAGAATCTACCATGGGCGAAGCCCTTCATGGACTGAGGCCAGCGCAGAGAATCTACTATGGGCGAAGCCCTTCATGGACTGAGGCCAGCGCAGAGAATCTACCATGGGCGAAGCCCTTCATGGACTGAGGCCAGTGGAAAGAATCTACCATGGGCGAAGCCCTTCATGGACTGAGGCCAGTGTAAAGAATCTGCCATGGGCGAAGCCCTTCATGGACTGAGGCCAGTGTAAAGAATCTACCATGGGCGAAGCCCTTTATGGACTGAGGCCAGTGTAAAGAATCTAGCATGGGCGAAGCCCTTCATGGACTGAGGCCAGTGCAGAGAATTTACTATGGGCAAAGCCCTTCATGGACTGAGGCCAGTGTAAAGAATCTACCATGGGCGACGCCCTTCGTGGACTGAGGCTAGTGTAAAGAATCTACCATGGGCGAAGCCCTTCATGGACTGAGGCCAGTGTAAAGAATCTACCATGGGCGAAGCCCTTCATGGACTGAGGCCAGTGTAAAGAATCTACCATGGGCGAAGCCCTTTATGGACTGAGGCCAGTGTAAAGAATCTAGCATGGGCGAAGCCCTTCATGGACTGAGGCCAGTGTAAAGAATCTACCATGGGCGACGCCCTTCGTGGACTGAGGCTAGTGTAAAGAATCTACCATGGGCGAAGCCCTTCATGGACTGAGGCCAGTGTAAAGAATCTTGCATGGGCGAAGCCCTTCATGGACTGAGGCCAGCGCAGAGAATCTACCATGGGCGAAGCCCTTCATGGACTGCGGCCAGCGCAGAGAATCTACGATGGGCGAAGCCCTTCATGGACTGAGGCCAGCGCAGAGAATCTACTATGGGCGAAGCCCTTCATGGACTGAGGCCAGTGGAAAGAATCTACCATGGGCGAAGCCCTTTATGGACTGCGCCAGTGTAAAGAATCTACCATGTCCGAAGCCCTTCATGGACTGAGGCCAGTGTAAAGAATCTAGCATGGGCGAAGCACTTCATGGACTGAGGCCAGCGCAGAGAATCTACCATGGGCGAAGCCCTTCATGGACTGAGGCCAGCGCAGAGAATCTACTATGGGCGAAGCCCTTCATGGACTGAGGCCAGTGGAAAGAATCTACCATGGGCGAAGCCCTTTATGGACTGAGGCCAGTGTAAAGAATCTAGCATGGGCGAAGCCCTTCATGGACTGAGGCCAGTGCAGAGAATTTACTATGGGCAAAGCCCTTCATGGACTGAGGCCAGTGTAAAGAATCTACCATGGGCGAAGCCCTTCATGGACTGAGGCTAGTGTAAAGAATCTACCATGGGCGAAGCCCTTCATGGACTGAGGCCAGTGTAAAGAATCTACCATGGGCGAAGCCCTTCATGGACTGAGGCCAGTGTAAAGAATCTACCATGGGCGAAGCACTTCATGGACTGAGGCCAGCGCAGAGAATCTACCATGGGCGAAGCCCTTCATGGACTGAGGCCAGCGCAGAGAATCTACTATGGGCGAAGCCCTTCATGGACTGAGGCCAGTGTAAAGAATCTACCATGTCCGAAGCCCTTCATGGACTGAGGCCAGCGCAGAGAATCTACCATGGGCGAAGCCCTTCATGGACTGAGGCCAGCGCAGAGAATCTACTATGGGCGAAGCCCTTCATGGACTGAGGCCAGCGCAGAGAATCTACCATGGGCGAAGCCCTTCATGGACTGAGGCCAGCGCAGAGAATCTACTATGGGCGAAGCCCTTCATGGACTGAGGCCAGTGGAAAGAATCTACCATGGGCGAAGCCCTTCATGGACTGAGGCCAGTGTAAAGAATCTACCATGGGCGAAGCCCTTCATGGACTGAGGCCAGTGTAAAGAATCTACCATGGGCGAAGCCCTTTATGGACTGAGGCCAGTGTAAAGAATCTAGCATGGGCGAAGCCCTTCATGGACTGAGGCCAGTGCAGAGAATTTACTATTGGCAAAGCCCTTCATGGACTGAGGCCAGTGTAAAGAATCTACCATGGGCGACGCCCTTCGTGGACTGAGGCTAGTGTAAAGAATCTACCATGGGCGAAGCCCTTCATGGACTGAGGCCAGTGTAAAGAATCTACCATGGGCGAAGCCCTTCATGGACTGAGGCCAGTGTAAAGAATCTACCATGGGCGAAGCCCTTTATGGACTGAGGCCAGTGTAAAGAATCTAGCATGGGCGAAGCCCTTCATGGACTGAGGCCAGTGCAGAGAATTTACTATGGGCAAAGCCCTTCATGGACTGAGGCCAGTGTAAAGAATCTACCATGGGCGACGCCCTTCGTGGACTGAGGCTAGTGTAAAGAATCTACCATGGGCGAAGCCCTTCATGGACTGAGGCCAGTGTAAAGAATCTTGCATGGGCGAAGCCCTTCATGGACTGAGGCCAGCGCAGAGAATCTACGATGGGCGAAGCCCTTCATGGACTGAGGCCAGCGCAGAGAATCTACTATGGGCGAAGCCCTTCATGGACTGAGGCCAGTGGAAAGAATCTACCATGGGCGAAGCCCTTTATGGACTGCGCCAGTGTAAAGAATCTACCATGTCCGAAGCCCTTCATGGACTGAGGCCAGTGTAAAGAATCTAGCATGGGCGAAGAACTTCATGGACTGAGGCCAGTGCAGAGAATTTACTATGGGCAAAGCCCTTCATGGACTGAGGCCAGTGTAAAGAATCTACCATGGGCGACGCCCTTCGTGGACTGAGGCTAGTGTAAAGAATCTACCATGGGCGAAGCCCTTCATGGACTGAGGCCAGTGTAAAGAATCTTGCATGGGCGAAGCCCTTCATGGACTGAGGCCAGTGTAAAGAATCTAGCATGGGCGAAGCACTTCATGGACTGGGGCCAGCGCAGAAAATCTACCATGGGCGAAGCCCATCATGGACTGAGGCCAGTGTAAAGAATCTACCATGGGCGAAGCCCTTCATGGACTGAGGCTAGTGTAAAGAATCTACCATGGGCGAAGCCCTTCATGGACTGAGGCCAGTGTAAAGAATCTAGCATGGGCGAAGCACTTCATGGACTGGGGCCAGCGCAGAAAATCTACCATGGGCGAAGCCCTTCATGGACTGAGGCCAGCGCAGAGAATTTACCATGGACGAAGCCCTTCATGGACTGAGGCCAGCGCAGAGAATCTACCATGGGCGAAGCCCTTCATGGACTGAGGCCAGCGCAGAGAATCTACCATGGGCGAAGCCCTTCATGGACTGAGGCCAGTGTAAAGAATCTTGCATGGGCGAAGCCCTTCATGGACTGAGGCCAGCGCAGAGAATCTACCATGGGCGAAGCCCTTCATGGACTGAGGCCAGCGCAGAGAATCTACCATGGGCGAAGCCCTTCATGGACTGAGGCCAGCGCAGAGAATCTACTATGGGCGAAGCACTTCATGGACTGAGGCCAGCGCAGAGAATCTACCATGGGCGAAGCCCTTCATGGACTGAGGCCAGCGCAGAGAATCTACCATGGGCGAAGCCCTTCATGGACTGAGGCCAGTGTAAAGAATCTACCATGGGCGATGCCCTTCATGGACTGAGGCCAGCGCAGAGAATCTACCATGGGCGAAGCCCTTCATGGACTGAGGCCAGCGCAGAGAATCTACCATGGGCGAAGCCCTTCATGGACTGAGGCCAGCGCAGAGAATCTACCATGGGCGAAGCCCTTCATGGACTGAGGCCAGCGCAGAGAATCTACCATGGGCGAAGCCCTTCATGGACTGAGGCCAGTGGAAAGAATCTACCATGGGCGAAGCCCTTTATGGACTGAGGCCAGTGTAAAGAATCTAGCATGGGCGAAGCCCATCATGGACTGAGGCCAGTGCAGAGAATTTACTATGGGCGAAGCCCTTCATGGACTGAGGCCAGTGTAAAGAATCTACCATGGGCGACGCCCTTCGTGGACTGAGGCTAGTGTAAAGAATCTACCATGGGCGAAGCCCTTCATGGACTGAGGCCAGTGCAGAGAATCTACTATGGGCGAAGCCCTTCATGGACTGAGGCCACTGTAAAGAATCTACCATGGGCGAAGCCCTTCATGGACTGAGGCCAGTGCAGAGAATCTACTATGGGCGAAGCCCTTCATGGACTGAGGCCAGTGTAAAGAATCTTGCATGGTCGAAGCCCTTCATGGACTGAGGCCAGCGCAGAGAATCTACCATGGGCGAATCCCTTCATGGACTGAGGCCAGCGCAGAGAATCTACCATGGGCGAAGCCCTTCATTGACTGAGGCCAGTGTAAAGAATCTACGATGGGCGAAGCCCTTCATGGACTGAGGCCAGTGTAAAGAATCTACCATGGGCGAAGCCCTTCATGGACTGAGGCCAGCGCAGAGAATCTACCATGGGCGATGCCATTCATGGACTGAGGCCAGTGTAAAGAATCTACCATGGGCGTAGCCCTTCATGGACTGAGGTCAGTGTAAAGAATTTACCATGGGCGAAGCCCTTCATGGACTGAGGCCAGCGCAGAGAATCTACCATGGGCGAAGCCCTTCATGGACTGAGGCCAGCGCAGAGAATCTACCATGGGCGATGCCCTTCATGGACTGAGGCCAGCGCAGAGAATCTACCATGGGCGATGCCCTTCATGGACTGAGGCCAGTGTAAAGAATCTACCATGGGCGAAGCCCTTCATGGACTGAGGCCAGTGCAGAGAATCTACTATGGGCGAAGCCCTTCATGGACTGAGGCCAGTGTAAAGAATCTTGCATGGTCGAAGCCCTTCATGGACTGAGGCCAGCGCAGAGAATCTACCATGGGCGAATCCCTTCATGGACTGAGGCCAGCGCAGAGAATCTACCATGGGCGAAGCCCTTCATGGACTGAGGCCAGCGCAGAGAATCTACCATGGGCGATGCCATTCATGGACTGAGGCCAGTGTAAAGAATCTACCATGGGCGTAGCCCTTCATGGACTGAGGTCAGTGTAAAGAATTTACCATGGGCGAAGCCCTTCATGGACTGAGGCCAGCGCAGAGAATCTACCATGGGCGAAGCCCTTCATGGACTGAGGCCAGCGCAGAGAATCTACCATGGGCGATGCCCTTCATGGACTGAGGCCAGCGCAGAGAATCTACCATGGGCGATGCCATTCATGGACTGAGGCCAGTGTAAAGAATCGACCATGGGCGAAGCCCTTCATGGACTGAGGCCAGTGTAAAGAATCTACCATGGGCGAAGCCCTTCATGGACTGAGGCCAGTGTAAAGAATCTACAATGGGCGAAGCCCTTCATGGACTGAGGCCAGTGTAAAGAATCTACCATGGGCGAAGCCCTTCATGGACTGAGGCCAGCGCAGAGAATCTACCATGGGCGAAGCCCTTCATGGGCTGAGGCCAGTGTAAAGAATCTACCATGGGCGAAGCCCTTTATGGACTGAGGCCAGTGTAAAGAATCTTCCATGGGCGAAGCCCTTCATGGACTGAGGCCAGTGTAAAGAATCTACCATGGGCGAAGCCCTTCATGGACTGAGGCCAGTGTAAAGAATCTACCATGGGCGAAGCCCTTCATGGACTGAGGCCAGTGTAAAGAATCTACCATGGGCGAAGCCCTTCATGGACTGAGGCCAGTGTAAAGAATCTACCATGGGCGAAGCCCTTCATGGACTGAGGCCAGCGCAGAGAATCTACCACGGGCGAAGCCCTTCATGGACTGAGGCCAGCGCAGAGAATCTACCATGGGCGAAGCCCTTCATGGACTGAGGCCAGTGTAAAGAATCTACAATGGGCGAAGCCCTTCATGGACTGAGGCCAGTGTAAAGAATCTACCATGGGCGAAGCCCTTCATGGACTGAGGCCAGCGCAGAGAATCTACCATGGGCGATGCCATTCATGGACTGAGGCCAGTGTAAAGAATCTACCATGGGCGAAGCCCTTCATGGACTGAGGCCAGCGCAGAGAATCTACCATGGGCGAAGCCCTTCATGGGCTGAGGCCAGTGTAAAGAATCTACCATGGGCGAAGCCCTTTATGGACTGAGGCCAGTGTAAAGAATCTTCCATGGGCGAAGCCCTTCATGGACTGAGGCCAGTGTAAAGAATCTACCATGGGCGAAGCCCTTCATGGACTGAGGCCAGTGTAAAGAATCTACCATGGGCGAAGCCCTTCATGGACTGAGGCCAGCGCAGAGAATCTACCATGGGCGATGCCATTCATGGACTGAGGCCAGCGCAGAGAATCTACCATGGGCGAAGCCCTTCATGGGCTGAGGCCAGTGTAAAGAATCCACCATGGGCGAAGCCCTTTATGGACTGAGGCCAATGTAAAGAATCTTCCATGGGCGAAGCCCTTCATGGACTGAGGCCAGTGTAAAGAATCTACCATGGGCGAAGCCCTTCATGGACTGAGGCCAGCGCAGAGAATCTACCATGGGCGAAGCCCTTCATGGGCTGAGGCCAGTGTAAAGAATCTACCATGGGCGAAGCCCTTCATGGACTGAGGCCAGTGTAAAGAATCTACCATGGGCGAAGCCCTTCATGGACTGAGGCCAGTGTAAAGAATCTACCATGGGCGAAGCCCTTCATGGACTGAGGCCAGCGCAGAGAATCTACCATGGGCGAAGCCCTTCATGGGCTGAGGCCAGTGTAAAGAATCCACCATGGGCGAAGCCCTTTATGGACTGAGGCCAGTGTAAAGAATCTTCCATGGGCGAAGCCCTTCATGGACTGAGGCCAGTGTAAAGAATCTACCATGGGCGAAGCCCTTCATGGACTGAGGCCAGCGCAGAGAATCTTCCATGGGCGAAGCCCTTCATGGGCTGAGGCCAGTGTAAAGAATCTACCATGGGCGAAGCCCTTCATGGACTGAGGCCAGTGTAAAGAATCTACCATGGGCGAAGCCCTTCATGGACTGAGGCCAGTGTAAAGAATCTACCATGGGCGAAGCCCTTCATGGACTGAGGCCAGTGTAAAGAATCTACCATGGGCGAAGCCCTTCATGGACTGAGGCCAGCGCAGAGAATCTACCATGGGCGAAGCCCTTCATGGGCTGAGGCCAGTGTAAAGAATCCACCATGGGCGAAGCCCTTTATGGACTGAGGCCAGTGTAAAGAATCTTCCATGGGCGAAGCCCTTCATGGACTGAGGCCAGTGTAAAGAATCTACCATGGGCGAAGCCCTTCATGGACTGAGGCCAGCGCAGAGAATCTTCCATGGGCGAAGCCCTTCATGGGCTGAGGCCAGTGTAAAGAATCTACCATGGGCGAAGCCCTTCATGGACTGAGGCCAGTGTAAAGAATCTACCATGGGCGAAGCCCTTCATGGGCTGAGGCCAGTGTAAAGAATCTACCATGGGCGAAGCCCTTCATGGACTGAGGCCAGTGTAAAGAATCTACCATGGGCGAAGCCCTTCATGGACTGAGGCCAGCGCAGAGAATCTACCACGGGCGAAGCCCTTCATGGACTGAGGCCAGCGCAGAGAATCTACCATGGGCGAAGCCCTTCATGGACTGAGGCCAGTGTAAAGAATCTACAATGGGCGAAGCCCTTCATGGACTGAGGCCAGCGCAGAGAATCTACCATGGGCGAAGCCCTTCATGGGCTGAGGCCAGTGTAAAGAATCTACCATGGGCGAAGCCCTTCATGGACTGAGGCCAGTGTAAAGAATCTACCATGGGCGAAGCCCTTCATGGACTGAGGCCAGCGCAGAGAATCTACCATGGGCGAAGCCCTTCATGGGCTGAGGACAGTGTAAAGAATCTACGATGGGCGAAGCCCTTCATGGACTGAGGCCATCGCAGAGAATCTACCATGATCGAAGCCCTTCATGGGCTGAGGCCAGTGTAAAGAATCTACCATGGGCGAAGCCCTTCATGGACTGAGGCCAGCGCAGAGAATCTACCATGGGCGAAGCCCTTCATGGGCTGAGGCCAGTGTAAAGAATCTACCATGGGCGAAGCCCTTCATGGACTGAGGCCAGTGTAAAGAATCTACCATGGGCGAAGCCCTTCATGGACTGAGGCCAGCGCAGAGAATCTACCACGGGCGAAGCCCTTCATGGACTGAGGCCAGCGCAGAGAATCTACCATGGGCGAAGCCCTTCATGGACTGAGGCCAGTGTAAAGAATCTACAATGGGCGAAGCCCTTCATGGACTGAGGCCAGTGTAAAGAATCTACCATGGGCGAAGCCCTTCATGGACTGAGGCCAGCGCAGAGAATCTACCATGGGCGAAGCCCTTCATGGACTGAGGCCAGCGCAGAGAATCTACCATGGGCGATGCCATTCATGGACTGAGGCCAGTGTAAAGAATCTACCATGGGCGAAGCCCTTCATGGACTGAGGCCAGCGCAGAGAATCTACCATGGGCGATGCCATTCATGGACTGAGGCCAGCGCAGAGAATCTACCATGGGCGAAGCCCTTCATGGGCTGAGGCCAGTGTAAAGAATCCACCATGGGCGAAGCCCTTTATGGACTGAGGCCAGTGTAAAGAATCTTCCATGGGCGAAGCCCTTCATGGACTGAGGCCAGTGTAAAGAATCTACCATGGGCGAAGCCCTTCATGGACTGAGGCCAGCGCAGAGAATCTTCCATGGGCGAAGCCCTTCATGGACTGAGGCCAGCGCAGAGAATCTACCATGGGCGAAGCCCTTCATGGGCTGAGGCCAGTGTAAAGAATCTACCATGGGCGAAGCCCTTTATGGACTGAGGCCAGTGTAAAGAATCTTCCATGGGCGAAGCCCTTCATGGACTGAGGCCAGTGTAAAGAATCTACCATGGGCGAAGCCCTTCATGGACTGAGGCCAGCGCAGAGAATCTACCATGGGCGAAGCCCTTCATGGGCTGAGGCCAGTGTAAAGAATCTACCATGGGCGAAGCCCTTCATGGACTGAGGCCAGTGTAAAGAATCTACCATGGGCGAAGCCCTTCATGGACTGAGGCCAGTGTAAAGAATCTACCATGGGCGAAGCCCTTCATGGACTGAGGCCAGCGCAGAGAATCTACCATGGGCGAAGCCCTTCATGGGCTGAGGCCAGTGTAAAGAATCCACCATGGGCGAAGCCCTTTATGGACTGAGGCCAGTGTAAAGAATCTTCCATGGGCGAAGCCCTTCATGGACTGAGGCCAGTGTAAAGAATCTACCATGGGCGAAGCCCTTCATGGACTGAGGCCAGCGCAGAGAATCTTCCATGGGCGAAGCCCTTCATGGACTGAGGCCAGCGCAGAGAATCTACCATGGGCGAAGCCCTTCATGGGCTGAGGACAGTGTAAAGAATCTACGATGGGCGATGCCCTTCATGGACTGAGGCCAGCGCAGAGAATCTACCATGGACGAAGCCCTTCATGGACTCAGGTCAGTGCAGAGAATCTACTATGGGCGAAGCCCTTCATGGACTGAGGTCAGTGTAAAGAATCTACCATGGGCGAAGTCCTTCATGGACTGAGGCCGGCGCAGAGAATCTACCATGGGCGAAGCCCTTCATGGACTGAGGCCAGCGCAGAGAATCTACCATGGGCGAAGCCCTTCATGGGCTGAGGACAGTGTAAAGAATCTACGATGGGCGATGCCCTTCATGGACTGAGGCCAGCGCAGAGAATCTACCATGGGCGATGCCATTCATGGGCTGAGGCCAGTGTAAAGAATCGACCATGGGCGAAGCCCTTCATGGACTGAGGCCAGTGTAAAGAATCTACCATGGGCGAAGCCCTTCATGGACTGAGGCCAGCGCAGAGAATCTACCATGGGCGAAGCCCTTCATGGACTGAGGCCAGCGCAGAGAATCTACCATGGGCGAAGCCCTTTATGGACTGAGGCCAGTGTAAAGAATCTACCATGGGCGAGGTCCTTCATGGACTGAGGCCAGTGTAAAGAATCTACCATGGGCGAAGCCCTTCATGGACTGAGGCCAGCGCAGAGAATCTACCATGGGCGATGCCATTCATGGGCTGAGGCCAGTGTAAAGAATCGACCATGGTCGAAGCCCTTCATGGACTGAGGCCAGTGTAAAGAATCTACCATGGGCGAAGCCCTTCATGGACTGAGGCCAGCGCAGAGAATCTACCATGGGCGAAGCCCTTCATGGACTGAGGCCAGCGCAGAGAATCTACCATGGGCGAAGCCCTTCATGGGCTGAGGACAGTGTAAAGAATCTACGATGGGCGATGCCCTTCATGGACTGAGGCCAGCGCAGAGAATCTACCATGGGCGAAGCCCTTTATGGACTGAGGCCAGTGTAAAGAATCTACCATGGGCGAAGCCCTTCATGGACTGAGGCCAGCGCAGAGAATCTACCATGGCGAAAGCCCCTTCATGGGCTGAGGACAGTGTAAAGAATCTACGATGGGCGATGCCCTTCATGGACTGAGGCCAGCGCAGAGAATCTACCATGGGCGAAGCCCTTCATGGACTGAGGCCACTGTCCAGAAACTACTATGGGCGGAGCCCCTCATGGAGTGAGGCCACTGTCCAGAAATTACTATGGGCGGAGCCCTTCATGGACTGAGCCCACTGTCCAGAAATTACTATGGGCGGAGCCCTTCATGGACTGAGGCCATTGTCCAGAAACTACTATGGGCGGAGCCCTTCATGGTCTGAGGCCACTCTCCCGAAACTACTATGGGCGGAGCCCTTCATGGACTGAGGCCACTGTCCAGAAACTACTATGGGCGGAGCCCTTCATGGACTGAGGCCACTGTCCAGAAACTACTATGGGCGGAGCCCCTTCATGGACTGAGCCCACTGTCCAGAAATTACTATGGGCGGAGCCCCTCATGGAGTGAGGCCACTGTCCAGAAACTACTATGGGCGGAGCCCTTCACGGACTGAGGCCACTGTCCAGAAACTACTATGGGCGGAGCCCCTCATGGAGTTGAGGCCACTGTCCAGAAACTACTATGGGCGGAGCCCTTCATGGACTGAGGCCACTGTCCAGAAACTACTATGGGCGGAGCCCTTCATGGACTGAGGCCACTGTCCAGAAACTACTATGGCGGAGCCCTTCATGGAGTGAGGCCATTGTCCAGAAACTACTATGGGCGGAGCCCTTCATGGACTGAGGCCATTGTCCAGAAACTACTATGAGCGGAGCCCTTCATGGTCTGAGGCCACTCTCCAGAAACTACTATGGCGGAGCCCTTCATGGACTGAGGCCACTGTCCAGAAACTACTATGGGCGGAGCCCTTCATGGACTGACGCCCCACTGTCCAGAAATTACTATGGGCGGAGCCCTTCATGTACTGAGCCCACTGTCCAGAAATTACTATGGGCGGAGCCCTTCATGGAATGAGGCCATTGTCCAGAAACTACTATGGGCGGAGAACGGGCGGAGCCCTTCACGGACTGAGGGCCACTGTCCAGAAACTACTATGGGCGGAGCCCTCCACGGACTGACGGCCACTGTCCAGAAACTACTATGGGCGGAGCCCCTCATGGAGTGAGGCCACTGTCCCAGAAAATTACTATGGGCGGAGCCCTTCATGGACTGAGGCCATTGTCCAGAAACTACTATGGGCGGAGACCCTTCATGGACTGAGGCCACTGTCCAGAAACTACTATGGGCGGAGCCCCTTCATGGACTGAGGCCACTGTCCACAGAAACTACTATGGGCGGAGCCCCTCATGGAGTGAGGCTACTGTCCAGAAACTACTATGGGCGGAGCCCTTCATGGACTGAGGTCACTGTCCAGAAACTACTATGGGCGGAGCCCTTCACGGACTGAGGCCACTGTCCAGAAAACTACTATGGGCGGAGCCCCTCATGGAGTGAGGCCACTGTCCAGAAATTACTATGGGCGGAGCCCTTCATGGACTGAGCGGCCATTGTCCAAGAAACTACTATGGGCGGAGCCCTTCATGGACTGGAGGCCACTGTCCAGAACTACTATGGGCGGAGCCCTTCATGGACTGAGGCCACTGTCCAGAAACTACTATGGGCGGAGCCCCTCATGGAGTGAGGCCACTGTCCAGGAACTACTATGGACTGAGCCCACTGTAAAGAAATTACTATGGGCGGAGCCCTTCATGGACTGAGGCCATTGTCCAGAAACTACTATGGGCGGAGCCCTTCATGGACTGAGGCCACTGTCCAGAAACTACTATGGGCGGAGCCCTTCATGGACTGAGGCCACTGTCCAGAAACTACTATGGGCGGAGCCCTTCATGGACTGAGGCCATTGTCCAGAAACTACTATGGGCGGAGCCCTTCATGGACTGAGGCCACTGTCCAGAAACTACTATGGGCGGAGCCCTTCATGGACTGAGCCCACTGTCCAGAAATTACTATGGGCGGAGCCCTTCATGGACTGAGGCCACTGTCCAGAAATTACTATGGGCGGAGCCCTTCATGGACTGAGGCCACTGTCCAGAAATTACTATGGGCGGAGCCCTTCATGGACTGAGGAAACTGTCCAGAAACTACTATGGGCGGAGCCCTTCATGGTCTGAGGCCACTCTCCAGAAACTACTATGGGCGGAGCCCTTCATGGTCTGAGGCCACTCTCCAGAAACTACTATGGGCGGAGCCCTTCATGGACTGAGCCCACTGTCCAGAAATTACTATGGGCGGAGCCCTTCATGGACTGAGCCCACTGTCCAGAAATTACTATGGGCGGAGCCCTTCATGGACTGAGGAAACTGTCCAGAAACTACTATGGGCGGAGCCCTTCATGGACTGAGCCCACTGTCCAGAAATTACTATGGGCGGAGCCCTTCATGGACTGAGGCCACTGTCCAGAAATTACTATGGGCGGAGCCCTTCATGGTCTGAGGCCACTCTCCAGAAACTACTATGGGCGGAGACCCTCATGGAGTGAGGCCACTGTCCAGAAACTACTATGGGCGGAGCCCTTCATGGACTGAGGCCACTGTCCAGAAACTACTATGGGCGGAGCCCTTCATGGAGTGAGGCCATTGTCCAGAAACTACTATGGGCGGAGCCCTTCATGGACTGAGGCCATTGTCCAGAAACTACTATGAGCGGAGCCCTTCATGGTCTGAGGCCACTCTCCAGAAACTACTATGGGCGGAGCCCTTCATGGACTGAGGCACTGTCCAGAAACTACTATGGGCGGAGCCCTTCATGGACTGACGCCACTGTCCAGAAATTACTATGGGCGGAGCCCTTCATGGACTGAGCCCACTGTCCAGAAATTACTATGGGCGGAGCCCCTCATGGAGTGAGGCCACTGTCCAGAAACTACTATGGGCGGAGCCCTTCACGGACTGAGGCCACTGTCCAGAAACTACTATGGGCGGAGCCCCTCATGGAGTGAGGCCACTGTCCAGAAACTACTATGGGCGGAGCCCTTCATGGACTGAGGCCACTGTCCAGAAACTACTATGGGCGGAGCCCTTCATGGACTGAGGCCACTGTCCAGAAACTACTATGGGCGGAGCCCTTCATGGAGTGAGGCCATTGTCCAGAAACTACTATGGGCGGAGCCCTTCATGGACTGAGGCCATTGTCCAGAAACTACTATGAGCGGAGCCCTTCATGGTCTGAGGCCACTCTCCAGAAACTACTATGGGCGGAGCCCTTCATGGACTGAGGCACTGTCCAGAAACTACTATGGGCGGAGCCCTTCATGGACTGACGCCACTGTCCAGAAATTACTATGGGCGGAGCCCTTCATGGACTGAGCCCACTGTCCAGAAATTACTATGGGCGGAGCCCTTCATGGACTGAGGCCACTGTCCAGAAACTACTATGGGCGGAGCCCTTCATGGACTGAGGCCACTGTCCAGAAACTACTATGGGCGGAGCCCTCCACGGACTGAGGCCACTGTCCAGAAACTACTATGGGCGGAGCCCCTCATGGAGTGAGGCCACTGTCCAGAAATTACTATGGGCGGAGCCCTTCATGGACTGAGGCCATTGTCCAGAAACTACTATGGGCGGAGCCCTTCATGGACTGAGGCCACTGTCCAGAAACTACTATGGGCGGAGCCCTTCATGGACTGAGGCCACTGTCCAGAAACTACTATGGGCGGAGCCCCTCATGGAGTGAGGCTACTGTCCAGAAACTACTATGGGCGGAGCCCTTCATGGACTGAGGTCACTGTCCAGAAACTACTATGGGCGGAGCCCTTCACGGACTGAGGCCACTGTCCAGAAACTACTATGGGCGGAGCCCCTCATGGAGTGAGGCCACTGTCCAGAAATTACTATGGGCGGAGCCCTTCATGGACTGAGGCCATTGTCCAGAAACTACTATGGGCGGAGCCCTTCATGGACTGAGGCCACTGTCCAGAAACTACTATGGGCGGAGCCCTTCATGGACTGAGGCCACTGTCCAGAAACTACTATGGGCGGAGCCCCTCATGGAGTGAGGCCACTGTCCAGGAACTACTATGGGCGGAGCCCTTCATGGACTGAGCCCACTGTAAAGAAATTACTATGGGCGGAGCCCTTCATGGACTGAGGCCATTGTCCAGAAACTACTATGGGCGGAGCCCTTCATGGACTGAGGCCACTGTCCAGAAACTACTATGGGCGGAGCCCTTCATGGACTGAGGCCACTGTCCAGAAACTACTATGGGCGGAGCCCTTCATGGACTGAGGCCATTGTCCAGAAACTACTATGGGCGGAGCCCTTCATGGACTGAGGCCACTGTCCAGAAACTACTATGGGCGGAGCCCTTCATGGACTGAGCCCACTGTCCAGAAATTACTATGGGCGGAGCCCTTCATGGACTGAGGCCACTGTCCAGAAATTACTATGGGCGGAGCCCTTCATGGACTGAGGCCACTGTCCAGAAATAACTATGGGCGGAGCCCTTCATGGACTGAGGAAACTGTCCAGAAACTACTATGGGCGGAGCCCTTCATGGTCTGAGGCCACTCTCCAGAAACTACTATGGGCGGAGCCCTTCATGGTCTGAGGCCACTCTCCAGAAACTACTATGGGCGGAGCCCTTCATGGACTGAGCCCACTGTCCAGAAATTACTATGGGCGGAGCCCTTCATGGACTGAGCCCACTGTCCAGAAATTACTATGGGCGGAGCGCTTCATGGACTGAGGCCACTGTCCAGAAATTACTATGGGCGGAGCCCTTCATGGACTGAGGAAACTGTCCAGAAACTACTATGGGCGGAGCCCTTCATGGACTGAGCCCACTGTCCAGAAATTACTATGGGCGGAGCCCTTCATGGACTGAGGCCACTGTCCAGAAATTACTATGGGCGGAGCCCTTCATGGTCTGAGGCCACTCTCCAGAAACTACTATGGGCGGAGACCCTCATGGAGTGAGGCCACTGTCCAGAAACTACTATGGGCGGAGCCCTTCATGGACTGAGGCCACTGTCCAGAAATTACTATGGGCGGAGCCCTTCATGGACTGAGCCCACTGTCCAGAAATTACTATGGGCGGAGCCCTTCATGGACTGAGGCCACTGTCCAGAAACTACTATGGGCGGAGCCCTTCATGGACTGAGGCCACTGTCCAGAAACTACTATGGGCGGAGCCCCTCATGGAGTGAGGCCACTGTCCAGAAACTACTATGGGCGGAGCCCTTCACGGACTGAGGCCACTGTCCAGAAACTACTATGGCCGGAGCCCTTCATGGACTGAGCCCACTGTCCAGAAATTACTATGGGCGGAGCCCTTCATGGACTGAGGCCATTGTCCAGAAACTACTATGGGCGGAGCCCTTCATGGACTGAGGCCACTGTCCAGAAACTACTATGGGCGGAGCCCTTCATGGACTGAGGCCACTGTCCAGAAACTACTATGGGCGGAGCCCTTCATGGTCTGACCCCACTCTCCAGAAACTACTATGGGCGGAGCCCTTCATGGACTGAGGCCACTGTCCAGAAACTACTATGGGCGGAGCCCTTCATGGACTGCGGCCCCTGTCCAGAAACTACTATGGGCGGAGCCCCTCATGGAGTGAGGCCACTGTCCAGAAACTACTATGGGCGGAGCCCTTCATGGACTGAGGCCACTGTCCAGAAACTACTATGGGCGGAGCCCCTCATGGAGTGAGGCCACTGTCCAGAAACTACTATGGGCGGAGCCCTTCACGGACTGAGGCCACTGTCCAGAAACTACTATGGGCGGAGCCCTTCATGGACTGAGGCCACTGTCCAGAAACTACTATGGGCGGAGCCCCTCATGGAGTGAGGCCACTGTCCAGAAACTACTATGGGCGGAGCCCTTCATGGACTGAGGCCACTGTCCAGAAACTACTATGGGCGGAGCCCTTCATGGACTGAGGCCACTGTCCAGAAACTACTATGGGCGGAGCCCCACATGGAGTGAGGCCACTGTCCAGAAACTACTATGGGCGGTGCCCTTCATGGACTGAGGCCACTGTCCAGAAACTACTATGGGCGGAGCCCCTCATGGAGTGAGGCCACTGTCCAGGAGCCCCTCATGGAGTGAGGCCACTGTCCAGAAAACTACTATGGGCGGAGCCCTTCACGGACTGAGGCCACTGTCCAGAAAACTACTATGGGCGGAGCCCTTCATGGACTGAGGCCACTGTCCAGAAAACTACTATGGGCGGAGCCCTTCATGGACTGAGCCCACTGTCCAGAAAATACTATGGGCGGAGCCCTTCATGGACTGAGGCCACTGTCCAGAAAACTACTATGGGCGGAGCCCCTCATGGAGTGAGGCCACTGTCCAGAAACTACTATGGGCGGAGCCCTTCA